>PVIU01028800.1:0-18450 GCA_004026605.1 Ondatra zibethicus
TTAGTTTGGAATAATTCGATGATGGAAATAATTTCTAAGCAGGTTATCAATGACCTGTATCCCAGCCCTTACGTCAGCTTGTGCAAATTATACTCCATTCTCAAGAGTAGTCATTTTTAATCACTAATAGTGTTTTTATTGAGGTTTCAAAGAATTTTGACGGTTTCTTCTCAAGAGCATCAGTGTGATCAGCATCAAACTGTATAAACCATCCCATTTACAGGGCTTGAAAGGGTCTATGGACATTTCCTCTGCTGGAAAGATTTACTTCCCAAAATGATTTCCCATTTCAGTTTTGGAAAGAATTTCACAGAAAATAGCAACCTCCAGGCAAACTTACAAACATGTCACAGTCAAAACCACACTGTACCTAGTGCTCCTCTATGACATTTATTGAGTCTCGTGATGCTTTTCCTGAACCTTTCATAGGCTTGAAGAAAGTAAACTAATTGGCTTTTGATGTTGATGTCTTTAGCTATAAGGAGAACGCTATGCGGCTATCAAGAATCCACCACGACCAGCCAGTGATGCCCCTGGACGGAGCAGTCTTCTGGATTGAGTACATCATGCACCACAAAGGGGCTAAGCATCTTCGTGTGGCAGCGCATGACCTCACCTGGTTCCAGTACCACTCTCTGGATGTGTTTGGATTTCTGCTTGCCTGTGTGGTGACTGTGATGTTCATCATCACAAAATGTTGTCTCCTTTGCTGCCAGATTTTTGCAGAATCTGGAAAGAAGAAGAAAAGGGAGTAGCTGAAGTGGGGAGGACTGATACATGGACCCCTCCAGTGCATCACAGCAAGGGAGGATTTCCATCATATCCCTTAGCCACTACTGACCTGACACTGTCACTATTATTTCCTCATTTTGAAGTAGACTTGAGCTGTCAAATGTTTCATTTCCTCTTGCTTATAATGTACACACTCAAAACAAGACCACAATATTTGTAAGTTCCAATATTACCTAACTCATATTGCATTCCAAACCTGAAATGAAAAGGGGGAAATGGGGATCCACCCTGTCTGATGCTATTCCCCCATTCCCTGTAAGAGGTTTGTGTGGATCTGTTCTTATTCCTCTTTTCTTTGTAACTATATGACGCGAATGCTCAGGATCTTTAAAGTCTGCGGAAGTGGCTGACTCTTTCTAAGGAGCTGTTTGGGTTGCCATCTACAGCACAGTACAGCAGTCTCATGATGTCTCCCCTTGTTCATTATTATTTCTCTCCTGACTCTAACCAGGTAAGAGGGTTAAGTCCTAACTCATTGTGGTTTTCAATTGTTTTGAGCTGACCTTGGTTGACGTTAAGCATAATAGTTCTGAACGTACTTTCAAATGTATATTAGCCATGTGTAGCTCTTCTATGGAAAATGTCTATTCAGAGCCTCTGTCCATATTTTATATGAAGTCATGTCATGTGTTTTCCCATCCACATAAGGAAGTTATGATCTCTCCTTATACAATGCTTACTTTTTTGGGGGGTGGGGGTATGGGACTTTCAAATGCATTCTCCATATTTGTGATGTGTCTTATTGGTACGTTCAGTGATGTCTTGATGCAGAGAAGTTTTCACTTTTATGGGTTCATTTAATGAAATTTATCTTAGCTGCTTTTGCTTTTGAGGTCAACAGAAAAGTAAATTTCAAATTCAATCACAAATATATTTTCACAACTTTATTGACATACTACATTTATAATTCTTGGCTTTACTTTTTAAAGCATTTTAAATCAATACTTGCATATGGTAAAAGGTAGAGGTTCATTTTTAATTTTTTAGACCAATAGCTTTCTTAGCATCCATAGGTTAAAAAATATATAAAAATAAAAGAAAAAGAACAAAACCATAAACAAGTAAACAAACCAAGAAAACCCTAGAGTTTTTCCATGGATAGTTTTGTGATCCTTTTCAAAAATCAACCAAATTGTACATTTTTAAATTAACTATAATTTTAATGCTCTCACACAGTATAATAAAGCATGACAATAATAAAACCATCATCAAACATTAAGGATTTAGTGTCAATATGTGACTTAATATGATTATGTATACATAATAATTGTATATATTATTTGCACAAAATCATATAATATATTGATTCAGCAGTTTTCTTTTAAATAAGGATAAAAGTCAAACCCAGATCAATAAATGGTGTGGGACAGTTATCTATATCCTACCAATTATATTTTAAATAAATGCTGATTGGTCAGTAGCCAGGCAGGAAGTGTAGGCGGGACAACCAGACAGGAAGTAGAGGTGGGTCAATGAGAACAGGAGAATTCTGGGAAGAGGGAAGCTCCTTCCCCAGTCCTGTCTCAACCACAGAAGAAGAAAGATGTGATTGCCCCGCTGAAAAAGGTACCAAGCCATGTGGCTAACCCAGATAAGAATAATGAGTTAATATAAGTTATAAGAGTTAATAAGAAGCCTGAGCTAATGGGCCAATCAGTTTATCATTAATATAGACCTCTGTGTGATTTCTTTGCGGGGGGCTAAATGACTGTGGGATCTGGTGGGAGGACAGAAACCAGGCAGGATAAAAACCCAGACAACAAATAAACAAATGAATGCTTGTTTCCCAACACTGTAACAATGAAAATAGATGGGAATCCTAAACATGTTCAATTTTCCCTTAGTTGCCAGTGGTGACTATGTAAAATTCTCATCCACTAATAAAAGTCTGTTGATAAATGTTATAAAGACAAATGCTAGACAGTCTTTATTTCCTTAAGATTTGAAAAGTATTTTTAAATAATGAATGCTGTGATTTATGAAACAATGCTTACATTTTTGCAAATTATGCTAAGGTAAATGAAGGAAGTAAGAAGTGTTATTTATTTGCAATTAAGTACTTTCAAAGTGACTGTTTTTTTTCATTTTGATGAAAAGACAATGGTATTTATAAAAGTGCTACTACATTACTTTTCAATCCATATGAAAAAATCTGTGCATTTGAACCTGGGCTCACTGAAACAATAAGAGTGTTTGCTAAGAAATCAAAACAACTCTGAGATTCCATCTTACACCTGTAAGAATGGCCAAGATCAAAAACACTGATGACAACTTTATGCTTGAGAAGTTGTGGGGTAAAGGGAACACTCCTGCATTGCTGGTTGGAGTGTAAGCTGGTACAACCCCTTTGGATGTCAGTGTACTTCTGCTCCTTCTTTTGTAATATGAGGTTACCTGGGGAGATGCTTCCTTCAGGATACTCGGTCTAGGGTAGCTTCCTTGCCTAAACAACAGAATGCTAATCATTTGATGCCTAAAAGTGCTAAAGCAATTGACTGTTCCAGTTGTACTTTGTATCATGTTAATGAAGTCTTTTGTTACCTTCTTCCCCCTTTTGAATTGGGTATAGGAGTATATGAAAAAATAAAGGTAGATGATTTCATTATTCACTGGAGTGCCCTCCTGATACTATTCTATGGTTTCTGTTTTATGTATTATTTTTCACACATCTTTGTATTCTTTACAAATATTTCTAAATTCTCATGCCCCTATTCTGATAAGAGGTATTTTTATTGAGGCTGGTCCCTGACAGGAATCTACCTCTGGGTGTGGACAGGCCATTGTCTCTTCCCTTAAGACTTGGTCTAGTTGGGTTACTTAGTCACTTGGCAAAGGACCCACCTCTTAGGAAAGCCAGTTCACTTTAAGCCAAGGTAGTGTGCTGGAAGAATAATCATCCCTTTATTGTACTTTCTCCTTTCCAGAATTCCTGTTGTCTCTGCAGCCCATCAGCAGCCATGTGCTATACCTGCTGGTTTTACTAAGATCTTACCCCAAAAGTGTACCTTTTCTGTTATCTACCCTTTTTCTATTTTTCTCTCTTTCAAATACTTTTCAAAGCCTGTGCTTGCTTTCCTCAACATTCTGGATTTTTTGTTCTAATTCCTAAGGTAACTTCCCACCTTTTCACAGTATGGTGGCTTACAAAATGTTTGATTTGCTAGTTTCCTTTCCTTATTTGGAGTAGGAGAGACTGCTCATTTGTTCCTGGCTGCTCAGACTTGAAATAATCACATAGAAACTGCTTGGCCAATCCTTAAGTGTATTGCTAGCTAGTTCTTATATCTTTGCTTAACCCATCTCTGTTATTTTATATTTTACCATGAGGCTTGTGGCCTAACAGAAGGTTCCAGCTGGCAGATTGTGTTTGTCCCTGGTGGCAGCTCCATGACTTCTCACTGGCTCTGTCTACTCTCTCCTCCACTATCTGCTTGGAACTCCTGCCTTTCCCTATTCTGTTAAGTCACTGGCCGAAACAGCCTTATTCATAAACCAAGAAAAGCAAAACATAGACAGGACTTCCCATACCATTTCCTCTTTTCTGTTTGAATAAAAATGAAGGTTTTAACTTTAACATTAAATTACATATAAGAAAACTAGTATCAAGCAAGAATTACAGTTATAATATTTATATCTATTTTATCTTTTATCATAACTAAGGAAAACTATAATTATAACTATCTATTCTTCAACTCCTTCAAGGACTCCAGAAGAATATAATATTACCTAAGTAAACAGGAAGTGCATTGTAAGCAACTTCCAAAACTCTAATATTGACAGAGACATCTCATTACATGGACAGTCACCCAAAGTTGTTCTGTAATGTTGGAGCATCCATCTTTAGCCTACATGACCATAGTATCTGGCAGACTTGTCTGTGAAGCTGGAAATTTCAAAGATAGTTTCCCTATATTAGCAGTTTGTCAGCCATTTTCTTCTGTGTCCTGCAGAATGTCTTGCAGACTCTTCCATGAAGCAGGAATCCCGAAGTACTGTATCACCTTCTTTAGGCAGTTTCCGCAGCCATTTTTCTGTAGGTCCTGAAAGCTCAGTCAAGCAGTTCAGGCAAGAGCAGTTTCTTGCCCAAATGGCTAGCAAACTTCATGAGGAACCTCTTTGATGCCCATCATCCTCTTGAAGTTATTGGTGCTGCCAGGAACAGATGTGTCTCATTGTCATGAAAAGTCCTAAGTTCTTAAAACATTTTAAATGACATATTCTGAAGGTCTCTGAAAGATTTGAAGAATACCTATCTAATTGAAATATATCACTATATATCTAGTAAACCTAACTAACATGGCTACAAGCTTGACTATTATAGATGATTATCTATTAACCTATATTTCTTAATTATATACTACATTTTTAAATGAACTGCACAAATGCAATACCTTAATCAAAAACAAAAATATACATATAACAAAATTGACCTTCAATTTGTATCAATAAATCAAGATTCATACCAATGAAAATCTCTATATCATATCCTCTTTTAAATGTAAACAAACATTTATAAACAATATTTGGAAATTTGGGCATAGTTCTCGCCAAACTGCTTCCTGCTTTTTGTTGGGCAAAGTATCTTTGGGGGTGTTTATGGCAACCTTTTTGAGGTTCTTGGTCCAACAAACCACATTAGTCTGGAAGAAATCCACAGGTTCTCATCCTCTATAGAAACAAAGGAAGAACCTTTTTTCCAAAGCAGCAAATCCTTAGACCCAAATTTTGAAGTCAAGATACCTTCAAGATATTTATGTTGGTTTAGCTTAACAGCCTGTACAATGAACTATCTCTCTGTACTTAGGTCTTCACAGTCAAATAATTTAAAGAAAACACAATAATATAAATAATCCAGACTCTCTGTGTATATTTCATCTTTATATGACTTATTTTTCTTTACTCTGATTACTTTTTCTACAAGTTTACTCTGTCTCTTTAAAGACTTCATTTTATTTTTTAAAAACCATTTACTTCTTTCTATAACTCTCTATACTCTTTTTCTCCCCTCTCCCAAGCCTACATACATTTTTTAAAACACAGTGTGACCCATTTAGAGGTCTTTTTTTTTTAAATCTGAATCTGTCTTTATTGTGTATCTGTAATTATTTTCTGACCAGAAGTGCTTCTTTTTTATTTTATGCTAAGTGGGCATGGCTATGACTGACTCTACAGTCCTGCTATTGGCTCTTCCTTGTTCAACATGGCTGAGGCATGCTCACTGCCTCTGAGATCCATTCTCTCAGCCCCAGATCCAGGGTCACAGTGGGTCTGTGTCACCATTAAGCAATTTGTTACATGCTGCTCACAGACCCCATTTAGATGCTTGGCCTCCTGAAAGAGCCACAGTTCAAGCTGGCAGTCTGAACCAGGAAACTGCCGTTTTGAAACTGTGCATTTCTTTTTCTTGTCTTTCTTTTTTTTTCTGCTACTGCTGAATCAGGAAGACCTCTCTTAAAGGAGCTGCAGTATGCCACAAGCATGCAGAGCCCATCTGAAAAAAAGAAACCAAGCATGCAGCTAAATTTTGTTTTTTAGTGTATAGAATTCCTTTCCAAGCCCTTTCAGGTTTTATGTGGATTTAGTTAGCACACAACCAATCTCTTGTAGGAGAGACTGTTCATTCCTTCCCAGTTGCTCAGACCTGAAATAATCACACAGAAACTACATTATTTAAATCACTGCTTGGCCAATCACATAAGCATATTGCTAGCTAGCTCTTATATCTTTGCTTAGCCCATTTCTATTATTTTATATTTTACCATGAGGCTTGTGGCCTAACAGTAAGGTTCCAGTTGGCAGCTTACATCTGTCCATGGCTTCTCATTGACTCTGCCTGCTCACTCCTCCACTATCTGCTTGGAATTCCTGCCTTTCCCTATTCTGCTAAACTACTGGCTAAAACATCTTTATTCATTTACCAAGAAAAGTAAAACATAGACAGAAGGACTTCCCATACCACTTATTTTTATACCTGGATACTTTTTAAAAAATTTCATTTTGTCTATTTATAATTTTTTAAAAATTAAAAAATGTTTAAGTTATCCAGGTACCTTTAAAGCCAGCAGTCAGGAATGCAGATGCAGGTAGATCTCTGTGTGTTCAAGGCTAGCTTCACCTACCTGGAGGATCTGATGTAACATGAGGGCCTGGTTGGTTTTTGTCCTCCTAACAGGTCCCACAGTCATTAGGTCCCAAAGAATCACACAGAAGGTCTACATAGGTTATAAAACTGATTGGCCCATTAGCTCAGGCTTCGTATTAGCTCTTATAACTTATATAGCCCATTATTCTTATCTATGTTAGCCGCATGGCTCAGTAGCTTTTTCAGTGGGGCAGGTCACATCCTGCTTCTTCGGTGGTCTAGGCAGGACTGAGGAAAGAGCTTCCTTCTTCCCAGAATACTCCTGTTCTGGGAACCACTCCCATACCACTTCCCCCTCTTTTTTTTTTAAACAAAGGAAAATGTCCATAGTTCATTTTTTTTGGGAATGTGGGCAGAGTATTCCAGGCTACTTTCTGCTGGTTGGGGGCACTGATAATCTTATGGGGACCCAAAGAAAATTTAGAATTATGATCAAGTCCTGACTGGAGTATCCTGTGAGTCTTGATCATCTCAGGCAGCAGCGTTGAACCTGTTCTGGATGTAGAACTCAGACATTCAGGCCACCTGTTCCTACTGGAGATTTCTCAGGTGGTCTTCCTTGATCAAACCCGAGTTTTCATAACTCAGAATGAGTCCAGTCTCTCATTTCCTGTGAAAACAAAAGCAAAATCTCTTCTCCAAAGTAACATATCTTTTGACTTCAATTTTGAAGTCAAGGTATTTTCAAAATACCTCTCTTGGATTAGTTCAGCAGCATTTATAAGCAAATATCTTTTAGCAGCTGTTGGTCCTTCCTCAGCATTCAAACAATTCAAAGAGCACAATAACACACAGTATCAAGATTCTCTGTGTATTTTTCATCTTTACATGGCTTTATTTTAACCTCTATTTCTTTTATTTTTACTTTTAACTTTTGGCTTTTTGAGACAGGTTCTCTGTATATCTTGTGTCTCTAACTTCAATCCACCTTCCATTATTCCTAATTACCGTGATTAGAATCTCACTCTCACTTCCTTTCTCTTTTTGGTGCACTGGGCATGTGGGGTCAGCTTTCTACCACTGAGAACATCCTTAAGTCTCACTCTACCTCCTTCTTCCTCTGCTACTGACATGGCCATTCCCTTAAAGACAAGACGGAGTCTGTTGTAAGCAGAGCTTGTCTGCACAGAACTTATGAATCTTCCTTCTGCCTTTAGACTTCTTAGTTACTGTACACCTCTTAACCAGCTTTGAAAAGAGGCAAATCATCTTTTGGTTAAGATCAGATTGTATGTTGCAGGACTAAGAGGAGGGTCTCCAGAGATATCTATCACTGGAAAAAAAACTTCACTTTCCTTACAGCATGAAGTGTTATCTTATTAAAATCACAATGCACTCCTCAGTCAGAGGGATACCACCCTATGAGCTTACAGAATTCATTTATAGTCATTAGCTAAGGGCAGGTTTTAGTGACCAGAGAGATACTGAGTTTTCTTCAGTAGGCAAAACTGTCTCCCTATCTTAGAGCCATCTCTTCTCTTTACTTTTACTGCCAGACAACTTGGCCTTTCCTCATTGTAACATTGTTGCTTGCTCACAGTCTGTCCTCAGAGTAGAATTGCTGGTGTTTCTGGGTGTGTCTGTGCACACTTTGTTTCTTTGTACTCAGCATTTTCCTGTGTGGTGGCCCTGTCACTTATCTGTATATTCTGCGTGAATCACTGAGGTTGTCTCTCTGTTGAGCAGTACTCTAACTGTCCCTGTCCTCAGAAGTCCCACAGGGCTTCATAAAGGAAATCCAGACTCTTGTGATGGAATAATACAGGTGTTTCTACTGTCTGGTTTCTTTATTTCATTTTCTGTGTTTGCCACAAACATTCTGAAGGAATGAAATATAATCACTCCTGCCAAATATACAAGGGAAAAAATCAAAGAGAAGCAAGGAAAAAGCAAGAGAAGAAAGCAAACAGGAATCTATTTACCTTTGGCAGGGGCTTAGCAGGTCTGCAGTGGAGTCCTCCAACAAAATCAAAATTTGGTAAGGCTGGGTGAGGAAATTCTATATCCCAGTAAGTTCGAATGAGCCATATATCTGCCTTCCCCATCATCTCAGAGAATGTCATGGGTCCTTCTGAAGAGGAATCAGGACAGTAAAGGTAGAACAGGTGACACAAATGTCAGGTGAAGATTAATATGCCAGGTGGTCTTCTGAAAGCACTTTTGATAATGTAGATAGAGTTGTTTACAAATGTGTGACTGAGATATAATGTGTGTGTGTGTGTCTGTGTGTGTGCGTGTGTGCATGTGATTTTGGAGAAGTCAACACATGTGTAACACACCTTGGAAATTAATGATTGAAAATATCTAGATATGCCATTTAAATATAATCATTCTCATTGTCTATGAATCCTGTTTGCCACACTCAGAGAAATACCTTGCTTGGAATTCTCCATCCAGTTTGCCTTATTTAGCAGCTGGAACCTTGATGTGTCCTCCTGTAAGGGAACTGAAAATTTTGTGCTGTTTGTTTTGTGTTGTTTTGTTTTGAGATTTTTTGATGGAGCTCAGAGTTGTCCCTGTGTCACCACGTAGTCATAGCTGACCTTGAACTCCAGATCCTCTTCCTTCATATCTCAACTTCTAGGATTATAGATATGTGCTCAGCCACTGTAAACATTTGTGGGGATTTTGTTTCAGAATTTCATTTTGAGACAGGTTCTCCCTATACTGTCCTGGATGACTTCTGAGACCATGTTGACTGTGCCTGAGTTCCTTGTCCTGGGTAATGCTCTTAAATTATGACTGAATTTATGCATAATTATGTTTGCAAATAATAACTTATAATAAGAATTAGAATAAGGTAAGAGATGTCTATTTCCTGTAGTTTTTTGCTTCAAGAAAGACACAATTTAAAACTCTATAACTAATAATTTTCAGGTCCACACTTGAACACTTTAGGATTTTAAAAGGCATTGTATTTACTAGATTGCATTTATGTTTGCATGTGTGTGCGAAGGTGTGTGTGTGTAGAAGTCATAGGTCAGAGAACATCTGTAGGAAGTAATTTTGTCTTTTCACTCTTTACATTCTTTAAGTGTGTCAGAGGTCTTCAGGATTTTGGAAGGATGTGCCTTTACCTGGTGAGCCATTTGCTGGCACCATTAAAGGTTTAAAAGAGAAGAATTTTAAACACTCAGTGACTGAACATAGATTTTCTAAAGTTCTGCATTCATTGAGTTGCTGTGTCTGAGACAGAGATGGTGTATGTTACAATTGTAAAGTCATAAAGTATTCATATTCTAAATAAAATATCTAATTACCTTAGAAGTGATAAGTTCTCCATGCTGTATAGATAACTGTAGTAGAAATATATGTCAGTCCTCAATCTGCATGTCTGTCACTCAAGAAGACATTGAATGAGTTTAAAACAATCATTTTAGGGGTCAGTCAGAAGGCCCAATGAGTTAAAGCACTTGCTATAAAACATGACAAGTATACTGCCATCCTTTTTTGTGGGATTTTATACACTGTGTGAAAATGTATTGCTGTGATTGGTAAATAAAAAGCTGACCGTCCAATAGCTTGTCAGAATGTATAGCCAGGACTTTGGGGCAGAGAGAGAACTCTGGGAAGGAAAACGCAGTGTACCCATTCAGACATGGAGGGGGAACAGGAGGTACAAGATGAAAGAGAGGTAATGCCATGTGACAGAATGTAGATTAATATAAATGGATTAATTTAAGTTATAAGAGCTAGTAGAAAGGCCAAGCTTTCACAATTAATAAGAAGTTTTCATATCATTATTTGTGAGCTGGCAGCTGATAGAAAGCTTACTACAATTCTTAGAATATGTGTAAAAGCATAAAGAGAGAATAGACTCCACAAATTGTCCTCTGAATTCCATGTGTGCCTCAATACACAATTTCCCAACAAATGTACAAATAAATGATGATGATAAATAACACACAGGGGAATTGTTTTATGAGTTGAGATAAAATAGCTTGCAAATGGCTATGTACTTAGAGAAACCCACAAAGCATTGTTTGGTGAGTATGTTCCATCTGGTGTGTCATGAGTAAGACATAGAAAAGGCTTTCAGTTTGATACTGGGATACAGGCTTCTCTAAAACGTTTCTAATTTGATAGATAATTTCACACCTTTTTCACCACTTTACTTAGGAAGGTAAATCCTCCTGCTGCCAATCCTGTTGTTTCAAGTTCACCTTCAATGACAGAACAAATTTTGAATGTAACAATCCCAGTTGACCATGGCACTTACCCAATACTTCACTGTAAAGCTGATTCCACTTCTTCTCATTAAATGTTTGGAACAAAAAATCAAAGCAAAGCACATAGATTAGATTTTGTACCCTCTCCATGAATGTCATTCGATCACTCAATTCTGACAGAGCAACGGGCACATAGGAAGGAGTCAGTGGCAGTCCGCCACTGTGCTTCTCATGTGTGGATCCAAGAAAGCCTTGATGAATGTACACAAAGGGTATCTTGAAAATCTCAGCCAGCAGGTCACCACATGGACTGTAAGGATCTGCTATGATGACATCAAAGCTTGAATTTTGTAATTTTGTCATGGGTTCTTTGTTAAAAACTACATCTTTGCAGATAGTCTCACAATATTCTGAATTTTTCCAAAGCAGTTCTCACAACATTAAAAAGTATCTCCAAAAGGATTGCTTTGGCAGCTCATAAATGTATCTACTAATTAATTCTGGGACAAGTTCTTCTGCACCAGATGTGGAAAAGGATGAAGGGTATATCTCAAACTCAAGAGCAGATGTTTCATCACCTTCATAAGAAAGGGAAACTGAGGGTCTCAGAACAGTCACTTCATGGCCCTTCTTCACAAGGTCATCTAAGATTATCCTTAGGTTGAGCCAATGGCTGTATTCCACTGGCCACACCAGCACCTTCCCACTACTCCCAGATCCAAAGAAGCCATTCAGTTGTAGCAGGAACAGAGCTATAGTTATTTTCAAAGGCATTTTGATTAAGTTCCAAGCTCCCTTTCAAATGGTAATTTCTCTGATCTTGCAGATATATAAAGAAAAATAATCAATTAGTTAAAGTATAACTTGTACCCACAAAAGTAAATACATCTGGGGTAGTCATAGCCTCTAGATTCCAAGTACAAAATCCAGGAGGCAGATGTGAACATCTGAAATGACTCCTGACTTTTAGTGACTTTAAATGAGTTTTTATCTTTGTTAGATGAAATGTTTGGTTTTTTCTTTCTTTCTTTTTTTTTTTTTACCATATATTACATTGCGACAAACAGTTTCATCTCCCTCTATTCTTCTCAGTCCCTTCCACAACTTCTCCTCGCCCTCAGATTCAATGCTTTTCTATTTTCCTTCAAAAGGGAGGCCTCCCAGGGATATCCACTGAACATGCCCTAATAAGTTACAAAAACACAAGGCATAAACCCTCATATCAAGGCTGAACCAGGCAACCCAGAGGTAGAAAACGGGTTCCAAGCATAAGCAAAAGAATTAGCGACTCCTCCCATTTCTACTTCTGGGATTCCCACAAGAATACCAAACTACACAACCATAAGAAAAATGTAGAGGACCTAAATCAGACCCATACAGAGGCATGAGAGATATCTCACACTTGACACTGCCTGGATGGCCAGAAACCAAAGACAGGACAGCCTAGAGAGCTAGGATAGAGCCAAACATGAGAGACCAGAGAAAAAAGTCAATGAAATGATTCCTAATGATAATCTGTTATACTTGTAGATCGACACCTAGACCTAGTGTCATGAGACAGGGCATCATCCAGAAACTGATGGGAGCAGATGCAAAGACACTAAGTGAAGCTGGGGAATCCTACAGAAGAGGGAAAGGAAAGATTGTAGGAGCCAGAGGGATAGAGGACACTACAAGAATATGGCCCACAGAATCAACTAAGCAGGGCTCACAGGGTTCACACAGCCTGAGGTGGTATGCTAGAAATTATAAAACAGGTGTAGAAGAGTAAAAATGAGCTTGGTAAAGAATATGTGTGTATACACACACACAAACATATATATATACATATATACACACACACATATATATGCAAATTATATATGTTGATAAAAGGACTGGAATAAAGCCAACACTGCTGATTCAGGATTTTTCTATTATATTTCAGTGACTTTTCTTTTTATGAATATGCATGCACAGCAATCATGTATCATATCACATATAAATTTTAGATCTATACTCCAGAGGTTTATAACATAATCTCTTAATTATATACAACCACTGAAATAAAGTTTAGAGATGTTTATTATACAAGATATAACTACGTTCTTTTTACCCCTTTCACTTGATTCAGCCTTTGCCAACTTCTTATCTACTTCCACATGTTACAGTTTGCTTATTTTGAGCATATCAACACCCTTGGTGTTGAATTATCTCAGTTTGAGAAATAACCAGGCTAGCTAAAAGATAAAACAATTATATTTTTATTTATTATAAGGGGCAAACTCATGAAACAGAAACAAGAAGTCCAAGTTCAGCTGTGCTTCAAGGGAGCCACACAGGGAGAGTGCACCCGGGTCATGTGCCATTTTTCTCTGGGTCTGATAAAGCCATACCCTAACTTGGTTCCACCTCTTAAAGATAATTGGTTGACAATAAGAGTGATACAAACCCAATACAAAACTATATACAACAGGAACAGATAGCAAGTATAAAATTACAACCAACATAAACAATATTAAGCAAGGAACACATGATAAATGTTTTAATAAACATTCTATTCTAAGTCTCGCATTGGAAATGGGCTTGGCTAAACCATAAGAGGAAGGTAACTATGACTATCTAACCTTCAACTCCATTGAAAGCCTGAGAAGGGAGATAATATTACTTGAGTAGGCAGGAAGTGCAATCAAGCAGCCTCTGAAGCCAGCAGTATATAATGGAGACAATTGGCAGCCTGAGCAATCACCCGGAGTCTCATTTGCAATACTGAAGCAACCATCTTTAGCTAAGGCCTAGAGTAACTGACAGACAATTTTCAGAACCATCTTACTCTGTGTTGGCAAGTTTTGGCAGTCTTTTTTCTTGTATCCTGCTTGTCCAGTCTTGACATCGTATATTTTATCAGTGGTTGAGGCATAGGCAGTTCCTTGCCCAAAGGCCAATTGTGCCAAGAAGAAAACAACTCTGAGTTTAGTATCTTCAGTGCTCAATATTCTCTCGGGAATAGATTGTTGCTGTCAGGAGCAATCATGTCTCATGTCAACAGAACCCTATGTAGAACAGAAGCCATGTTCTACAGATCCTTGAAGTGGCTGAAGATTACCTATCTAGGCAGGATACAATCTCTATGTGTCTAAAGATCCTAATTAATCTGACTACAAATCCAGCTGGACCCGGTCTGGACGAGCATGTGATCAAACCAGACTCTCTGAATGTGGCTGCCAATGGGGGTGGACTGAGAAGCCATTGATAATGGCACTGGGACCTATCTCTTCTGCATGTATTGGCTTTTTGGGACCCTAGTTTACTTGGATGCACACTTTCCTAGGCAGGGATAGAAGGGGGAGGGCCTTGGACTTTCCACAGGGCAGGGTACCCTGCCCTCTCTTAAGGATGGAGGGGGAGGGAGGAGGCTTAGTGGGGGAGTGGGAGGGGAATGGGAGAAGGGGAGGAAGTGTAAATTTTTGAATGGAAAAATAAAAAAAGAAATAAAAGAATAAAAAAGACTTAATATCAGAATATTAAATAATCTGTAAACAAATGTACAGCAGATGAGGACAGTGACCTCAAAATGTAAACAATGTATAAGTATCTTGATTAGAGGTAAGAATAGTATATAATGCAATATGATAATATATCCTAAAAGTTCTATCAATATACAAAATGTCCTAAACAGAGGTAGAAACATGCATGTATTCAATCTACAGAATAATTTTGCATAGTTGTACAGATATTGTAAACAATATTTTAAATCAATATTGTTGAAAAACAATCCTTTAAATCAATAACTATAAGTGGCCATCCTTTTGGTAAAAGAGAAGGCAGAGGATTGTAGAGGACCCATAGGTTGGATAACCTTGTTGACAACTCTTAGATCTGTCATCATTCTCCATTTTCCAGATTTCGTTTAACAACAAATACAGAATTCCAAGGGCTGGTTGATTCTTCGATATAGTGAGCATCTAGTTGCTCCTGTACCATGTGTTCTAAAGCCTGCAGTTTGTGTCCTCTTAACGGCCATCATTTAACTCATATGGGTTTTCGGTTAATCATTTTAAAGGCAAGGCTCTTAGTACCTCTGAAGGCTTGCTAGTTGCTTTGTGTTCATATATAGCCTGGACCTTTGTTTATAATATCTTATAATATCCTTCCCAGAAACATGAGATTTTGGGACTGCAGGAATGTTAACTTGGCTATTCCATTGCTGCCATAGGTCATGACCCCATAAATTCACTGCCATATTAGCTACATATGGCCTTAGCCTTCCTCTATGTTCTTCTGTCCCTTGTGCTTTGTTTCACTTGAGATAGTATTCCAATTCCTAAGAATTGAATATTTGCCTCTCAAAGAGGCCAATCTGGATGCCAAGATTCTGGAGTATTGATAGTCACATCCATACCTGTGTCTAGTAATCCCTCAATTACAATGCCATTTATATGTACTCTTAGCTTTTTTTTTGATCATTTATAGAATTCTGCCAAAATATAGGTTTTCGATTTCCTACTGGAGTCTTAGACTCATCCTCCAGGCCTATTCCATCCAGGCCTATTCCATCATCTAGAACAGTATTTTTTTTTTAAAGTCACTGGATTCATTAATTTTCCTGGTGAGACATGTTCTCCACAGTGACTACGAATAACTGGACCTTGTTTGGCACCAGGGCCTATGATAGGCCCTCCCAAGGAGTTTCCCAGTGGTATCAGGTTGCCTTGTCTGTCTCTTGTTGACCTACATTCATTAATCCAATGTTGGCCTTTGCCACATCTCCTACATAAACCAGAAGGCTGAATCCTCCTATTCTTGCCATTCCTAGAGGAGACATTATTTCTAGGAATTCCTTCTCTACAGTCCCTTTTTGGATGTCCTTTTCTTCCACAATTAAAACATTTGGCATTTTGGTGTCTCCTCATACCATTGGATATTGTTTCACCCAAACTTCAGTGCTATAGTCAAATGTTTCAATATTCATTGTTTGCAAGATTCATTCATCTATGGGTGCTGATCTAACCTTTAAAGGCCCAAAGGATCTTCTTACATTCTAAGGTGGCATTTCCAAAAGCCACAGATTCAGTTAGTATATGTCTAGCTTCAGGGTCTGTCACTCCTAATTGTACAGCCTTAGTTAATCTTTGTAACAAGTCAGTAAAGGGTTCTGTTTAACCTGAATATATGACTAAATCCCCTTTCCTAGTTTCTGAATCCTGTCCCAAGCATTAGAGCTCTGTGTGCTACATATGAACAAGGTACATTTATCATAGTGAGCTTTTCCTTGAGGATCAGAGTAATGACCCTTGCCAAGAATTTGATCTTGGGAAGTCTCAATCCTTTTGCTTATAATAATTCTCAGCCTACTAGAAGAAATCAATGGACCGTCCTTCCACAGGGAATGCTTAATAGCCTTACCCTGTGCCACCTTTGTCAGCCATCCATTGGAAATAATTCGTAAGCAATTTCCTAAGTCAATGGGAGGGTTAATGGGAGAAGGGGAGGAAGTGTCAATTTTGAATAGAAAAATAAAAATTGAGGGAAAAAATAATTTATCATTACATGGATGACATTTTGTTATCATATTCAAATATAGATACTTTAGAAATCATGTTTGAAGAAGTAAAGAAAGTCTTGCCTAAATGGGGATTACAAATTGCTCCTGAAAAGATTCAAAGAAGAGATTCTGTTAATTACCTAGGTTACAGAATAGGCTTACAGAAAATTAGAACATACAAGGCACAAATTAGGAGAGACCAGTTATGGACTCTTAATGACTTTCAAAGATTGTTAGGATACATTTCCAGTCTACGATTGGATGTTGGATAACACCTGATCTAATAATTCATTTAAACAAAACCTTAGATGGTGATAAAGACTTGAATAGTCCCAGAGAATTAACAGCTGAAGCAGAAAAGGAACTAACAACACTCGAGGAAAAATTACAGGAGGCTCATGTGGATAGGGTGAATCCAAATCTTAGTTGTAGCCTAGTCATATTGCCTTCCAGAATTTCTTCTATGGGAATTTTAATGCAGAGGGAAGATATTTTAGAATGTATCTTAGTACTGCATAAACCATGTAAAAAATTAAAAATTTAGGTGGAAGAGGTCTCTGAATTAATTATAAAAGGTAAACTGAGACTTTGTCAACTAGCAGGTATAGACCCAGCAGAAATTATAGTGCCTTTCATTACTGATGAAATAAAAAAGTTATGGGAAGACAATGAACCATGGCAAAGAGTGTGTGCTATTTTTTTGGGGGGAGAAATTAATAGCAACTATCCCAAAAGTGATAGACTTAACCTTATAAAGAGAACTTCTTGGATTCTTCCTCGAATTGTATGTGATCCTTCAATAACTGGAGCCCATACATTTTATACTGATGCAAATAAGTCAGGGAAGGCAGGTTAAAAATCAGATGAACTGAGTAAGGTGGAACAAAGCCCTTATAATTCTGTTCAGAAGGCAGAATTATATGCCATTCTTATGGTGCTAAGGGATTTTAAAGAGCCTCTTAATATAGTTACTGATTCACAATATGCAGAAAGAGTTGTCTTGCATATTGAAACTGCTGAATTTATACCAGATGATACAGAATTAACTTCATTGTTTATCCAGGTGCAAGACATAATCAGGAATAGGCTTTGTCCTATGTACATAACACACATCCAATCCCATATGGGTCTGCCAGGTCCTCTAGCACAAGGCAATGCAGAAATTGATCAATTATTGATTGGAAGCATATTGTAGTCCTCAGAATTTCATAAAAAACATCACGTCAAGAGCAAAGGTTTAAAGAAAGAGTTTTCTATTACATGGCAACAAGCTAAGGAGATTATAAAGAGATGCCCTACTTGTTCTTTCTATAATCAAACACCATTGCCTGCAGGAAGTAACCCAAAGGGTACTCAAATGAATGAAATCTGGCAGATGGATGTGTTCTGCTTTATGGAATTTGATAAATTAAAATATGTACACCACACCATAGACACGTATTCAGGGTTTCAATGGGTAACTGCCTTGAGCTCAGAAAAGGCTGATTCAGTAATCACACATTTATTGGAAGTTATGGCCATCATGGGTATACCTGCACAAATAAAGACAGACAATGGTCCAGCATATGTATCTAAAAAAATGAAACCATTTTTTGCTTATTATAATACAAAGCACATTATCAGGTGTACCAAATAATTTTACAGGTCAGGCAGTTATAGAAAGGTCAAATCGTACTATAAAGGATATGCTGAACAAACAGAAAGGGATGGAAAATACCCTCAGAAATAGATTGCATAATGCTTTATTAACCTTGAATTTTCTTAACGCTAATGAGAAAGGAACAATGGCAGCAGAGAGGCATTGGATAACGGAAAAAAATTCT
>PVIU01028801.1:0-18418 GCA_004026605.1 Ondatra zibethicus
TGTGTGTTTGTGTGTGTGTGTGTGTGTGTGTAAACTAACACAGTGATTCTAAAATGTATATGTAAATGCTAGATAATAGGAATAGGTTAAAAGAAAACTAGGAAGAAAAAATGAGTACTTAGCACTACAAAATGTGAGCAATTTTATTAGGAAAATAGCCCAAACAGACCAAATATAGAGGTCAGAAACAAACTCACAAACATCCAATGGATGTATGAAAAGAAAGCTTTTGCAATTCGGTGAGGGAAAGGATGATGTTTTCAATAAGTAATCCTAAATCAACAGATATTTATATATATAAATGTCACCATCATCCTAGCTCATAACTTCACACTATACACCTCAAAAAAAACCAATTCTAAGTGGTTATAGATGTGTGAAAAAGTCAAATCCTAAAACTTCTTGATAATCTAGGAGATTACCTTTAAAACCTTGAGACAGTCAAAAGTTCTCAAGATACAGGAAACACTGGCCCTAATTAGAACTCATAAAATAAATACTTGTGTGCTGTTCCAATTAACCAGTTTTTATTTTTTGCTATGGGTATAATGCTCTTGTACACTGTAGAGATTTGTCACTCATATTGGTTTAATAAAACACTGATTGGCCAGTAGCCAGGCAGGAAGTATAGGCAGGGCAACCAGACTAGAATTGTTGGAAGAGTCATCATCCAGAAGCAGCGGAAGTAGGATGAGAATGCCTTACTGAGAAAAGGTACCAAGCCACATGGCTAAACATAGTTAAGAATTATGGGTTAAGTTACAAGAACTAGTTAGTAATAAGCCTGAGCTAATAGACCAAACAGTTTATAATTAATATAAGGCTCTGTGTGTTTCTTTGGGACTGAATGACTGCGGAACTGGGTGGGACAGAAACTTCCATCTACACTCATGCATATCAAAATAAGAATAAAATTAAGAAGCCAGTGTATAGGAGAAAACATTTGTAACACACATATCTCCAAAGAAGTTCCAACCAGAAAAAATAAGAATTTATAAAACTTATTCAAAACAAAACAAAAATTGTTAAGGTAAAAACAAACTTTTTTCATGAACAACCAAAATCTTAACTAGCATTCCATTGAAGAGGTTATCCAAATGGTTGATCAAATACATGAAAAATTATTCAACATCACTTATTGGGAAACCTCAATGAGACAGTGACCCTCTTTTTACTCTCCTCTGTGCACAGCAATCCAAAGTGTGAATGAGAAGAGCTCCCATTCACAATGCTGGGCCTGCAGGTGGCACAACCACTTTGATCCAACTGTTCATCTTCAAGGCTAACTACTGCCTAACCTCTATGACCCTTCCAGTACTAGCAGATGCTCATCCTATAACACGCATGTCTAAGTATAGAAAGGTTCACAGGCCACATGTGAGGCTGCTTGGCTTTAAGCCCAGAACTTTATTTATATGCTAAGACAAAAGGATCATGAGTTCAAGGCCTTTCTGGGCTCCATAATGGGACCCTGTCATGTGTGTGTGTGTGTGTGTGTGTGTGTGTGTGTGTATGTGTGTGTATGAGATATATATTCATAATAGGACTATTTATAATGAAAAACTAGAACTACCAGATGTGCATCGTAGATTCTGAAATGGCAATATGCAAATATCAAAGTCTATAGGGAGATGATTCTATTTGTATAAAGTTCTAAAACAAGTAAGACTATTCTATAGTCTGGGGTCAGTGCTATTGGTGAACTTTTTTAAGATTTTTATTTTTCTTTTATGTGTATGAGCTTTTTGCCTGCATGTATGTATGTGCATCACATATGTGCCCAATGTCCGAGGAGGCCAGAACCAAACTCAGATGATCTACAAAAGCATCAAGTGCTCTAAACTGATAAGCCACTTCTCCAGCCCTGGTTATGGTAATGTTTTAGGAGCAGATTATTATTGGAAAAGGCAAAGGAAGTATAAGGGGTATAGGTATTCTGGTATTTTGGGTGTGGAGAATGGTAACATAGAAATTCATTGTGTGGAAATACACTTCTCTGCGTATACATTAATCTTTAATGGTTAAAAATTTAGCCTTAAAAACAAAAGCCTTGCTACCTCTGTACAAGAGAATTGATATACAAAAAGCTTAAAATGTCATGACTTTGAAGAGATTTTTCTAAGCTCAACTCTGAGCTTTTATCTCCTGCTTCAAATATCTTGAGATCTTCCCAGCCTGGCCTTTACCTCCCACCGGCTACATCAGTTACCACTGCCTTATTCCCCACTTAGCTCTTCCCCTCCAGCCACATGCACTGGGCCGACCCAAGGCAGTTCCCTCCCAGCCTCTTCTGCCCACTTTCCCACTCCAACCACCCCACACCTCCTCTTCCCTGGGTTATCCTTCACTCAACACAGATAGCAGCTATTCTCAAATCTTTAAAATGTCTCTCTTCCTGACTCCCACAACTAACATATACCCCGTAAAGCTACATCCTAGTGTGAGGTGAAGGCACTTGGCTATAACTTCTATTACCCCTTCAGCTTGGGATGGTGGGGTTGTATATGATTTGTCCATTTGTTGGTCACCAGTGGCTGTCACAACCGCACATGTGGAGAAACTGAATGAATACAGTCAGAAGAATCCCTAACCACACCTACATAAGAGATCTCCTTGGCTCTATGGTGTGAGATTTTCACATGAGCTGAGTACATTTTCTGTTTTCTGAAGTCACTTTATCTGGCAGAGGAACTGGCCATGACCCAGAGTTAATAATCAAACCAGTGAAATTTACTGCAGACCAAAGAATAATGGAATCTCAGTCCAATTTTGAGCTTTAAAACATCTTCTAATTATGGCCCACTGTGGAAATTTTTTTAAAAAGTCATTGAAGGTTTCATGCTTTTCCATCATCAACCTGTAAAGGCAAAGAAAATATTGAATTTGTCATGTTGCTGGTTCCTTACCCAAATAATATCAATTGACAGTGGAGTCCGTTCCTAATCTCCCATTATATAAGTAAGGTTTATCTCAAGTGATTCAAAGAAACATATCTTCTTTTTTTAATTAAACATGTTAAATCATCTTTTATTTGTATTCAGTGGAATATGCTGAGTAACTTGCCCACCCATGCATTATCATGAGTGAGAGATCACAGCACTGTCAAGTTTCAGCGACTTCACTAGCTCTAATTAATACGTTATCCTTCTTGATGATCCAACGTGCTGGTAGATTCCCTGAAAGTGTCTTCCTCCTACTAATGTGTGCCTTGCACTGGCTCTGCTGTCAGAATCGAGTGGGAAGATAGTCATCTGAATATCTGAATAAAGGCCTTGGTTATTTGACTTCAAGAAATGCTTTGCCAGGCGGAGAGATGGCTCAGTCAGTAAAGAGCTTGCCACACAAGCATGAGGACCTGAGTTCGGGTCCTTAGTCCCCACTGAAGGAGCCAGGCCCCATGGGGGTGTGTTTGTAATCCCAGTGCTGGGGAAGTGGAGAGAGGAGTCTGGCACTCACTAGTCAGCCAGCTTTTCCAAACTGGTGTGCTCCAGGTTCAGCGAGAATTCCTGTCTGGAAAACTACAGTGGGAAGGGATTGAGGAGGACACTTGATGTCAATCTCTAGAAACCACAAGTGTGCACAAGCATGCACATGTAGACACACATGTACCACAGACAAAACAGTTAACTAAAATAAAGAGAAATATTTCCTGGCTGAGACATAGCTCACCTACTATGTGTAAGGTCCCCATACATTCCCCAGTACCACAGAGACAAGCAAGTGCTTCCTCTTAGCCCTAACTTTTTCCTTGCCCATGTTACATGCATCTATCTTCTATTTGTGATGTTAGGGCCAACTCTGAATGGATAGCTAAATGCACAGACGAAGACTGCATCTTGTTCACTATTGGTTCTCATGATACTTAGTGAGTCATCCAAGTGCCCCGTAACCAAGTACCTTTCAATGCCAGGCTATGGTACATACCAAGAATCATAAGCAAAAACATACATTGGCTCTGCCTTCTTGGAGTTCATAGTCCAGTGAAGATACTATCAATGTTTAAGATCACATAAACACAAAACTATAATGCTAACAAATGCAGTATCTCTCACTTGGACCACTGCAATCGGCTGAGCAAGTCTCCCAGCTGCCACTCCGGCCCATTCACTCTCCATTCACTACACGGGAGTTTACTTCTATGACCCCTGTCTCCATCTGTGCTTTCTTTGGGTCTTGAAGTCCTTTGAGAAAGGAGGCGATCGTACCAAATTTCAAATTCAAAGAACATGTACTGAAAAGCAGACTGTAGGTATCACAGGAAGAACTGGGGGACCAATTAGAAGAGTCCTGAAAGAAAATCAAAGGGAAATGGCAGTCGACGGTAGCAGAGTGGCAGTGGTGGGTGAGATGAAAATGACCACACTTGATGGCTAAGTCAGCAAAGCCAGGCTCCGTTTATTTGCATTCACTGTGAATCGTCTGGGTAACCTGCCCATACATTATCATAGGAGACCATAACAATGTGCAGTGAGCCAGTGACTTCCAATGGTTCTAGTTAACATGTTACCATTTTGATCATCAACTGTCCCTGAAAATGCCTCTGATTTATTAACATGTGACTTACAGTGTCTCCACTGTCTGAGAAGGAACAAAGAGGGAAAGGAAGTTCTGGGTCAGCTGCAAAGTTACAGTCAGAAACCTGAACAAATGAAGGAACCCCTCCCCTAAATGGGAGGAAAGGAGGTTGAATGCGCATCACTTCAGAGAATCGGCACTCAGTTTCCCATGTGGTGCACGGGAAATAGCAAGAGCAGCCACAAGGATGTGGCGTGAAGGGCAGAGCTTTCAGTTAGAGACACAAATTAGGGATCTGTCAGTGTATTAAATCCATGAGGCAAAGAGGGAGTCTCTAAAAACTTGAGGTAAGATCAGAAAGGAAAGGATCCAAAGACTAGAGGTGAGGTAACTTCAGTGTTTTCAAGATCTGAAGAAATTCACAAAGGACGCTGCAGAGGGAGCAACAGTGTGGACAGAGAATCAAGAGGCCACCGTGCAGCCTGGGATCATTGTTCAGCCAATATTCACTCTCTTTCCTTGCCCCATAGTGGATAGAAGATGCCTCCATCTTGGGCCTGGTTGTGTGGATTTCATTGGCTAATGGAATGCTAGTGAGCACAATGAAAGAAGGAACCTCTAATGTGTACACATGGTTTGGCTTTGACTCTTTTACCCCTATCAGATGCCACAACAATGACAGTCGCAGGATACCTGCCTGCAGTCCCCTCATCTTGAGTCCTAGAACCAACACCTAAGGAGCAGATCTACCACAATCCACAGCTCAGAGTCAATGCCAGATGAGTCACAGCATGGAGCAAAGCCACCAACAAAGCTCCCCTTCCTTGGCTGAAATACAATTGGCCTACACCAATGAGCCGAAGATTCAGTGCAAATGACTGGGCTTAAAGGGGGTTGGTATCACAGCAGCGCTAAGCAATAGCTTGTGTGCACAGCAACTGAAGAAAATCTTTCATGGAGAAATCGACCCATTGTCAGATGGTATTGGCAGGTGGGATAAAATGAAGATTAGGAACTGATCCTGGAAGTGTCCGGAAGAGAGCATTTCGTAGCACTTCCAGCAGGGTGGGGGATGTGAATGCCTAACTGGAATAGGTTCAAGAGTAACAGGAGAAAAAGAGGAGGGAGCCGTGACTGTAACTCTTCGTCAAGTTTTGTTACACATAAGAGCAGAGAAACAGAACAGAGGCTGAAGAAAAAAAATGTAACGTATGGGTCAGAAAAGACTTAAGGGAGCAGTGCCATGGATCACAGTGTTGGAATTTGAAACTGATGGGCATGATTCTGAGTCACAGATTGGGTGATTTGTATGGCCAGTGCCAGGTGACAGATCAGAGGCCGCGAAGGGGCATCTGGGCAAGGTCATCTACAGACATGAGAAAGGAGGAGAAGACCCAGGGAAGAGGAGAATAAAGGGAGACACAAGACGTTTGTTTATCTAGGACAGCCAGCTATGAGCAGACAGGGGAAATGGGGCTGGATGGCCCGCTGTGTTTGACCTCACAGAGACTGTATTTAGTCTCCTAAGTTCCATCAACCTGCACACGATGAGATGTGAACAACATAAGCTTACTGTGCTGTTCCTCCTCTGGAACTGATGCAGATGTTAGAAACGAGCCAAAAAGACTGGAGCGATCTCTTGGGAAAGTGGGCAAAATCATGGAATATTTGGGTCTAATGAGATGGCTTTAAGATACCGTGCAGCTGATCACATGTCATGAAAACTACTTTAGAACTGTTAACTAGAGAAGTACAGACTCAGCCGAGAGATATCTGATAGTGGGGCCAAAGCCTGAATCTGGAGTAGAATCATGAGGTTAAATGTGAACACTACATCCAGAGATACGTCATCCAACATGGCCGACCCTAACTAGGCTACTGAGCTGCTGGCAGGTGGTATGTACAACTAAGAAACCAAAATTTTTGTTTTGTTCTATTCAATCAATTTACATTTAGGGACTGGAGCCATGTAAAGTGTCTGCTCTACAAATATAACTTTACTGTGTGAGAAGTACATTTAATTTTAACTCCTGAAATACATATCCAGATGTTCTAGAAATGTAAACTACGCACCAGATTTTAAAACTGAAAAAGAACAGCTTTCATTATCTCATTAATCACATCTATAATGATTCCATTTGAAATTATGATGAATCTTTGGGTACACTGCCTTTAAAATCTATTATGAAAATGACTTTTTAAAATATGGCTATCTGAAACTTGAAATCACATTTTGGACAATGCCGTTCTAAGTATTTCAAAAAAATCAATATGATCTGAAAGAACAGCTTTCTGTTACCTGTTGCTATGGTGGATATAAAGGACAGGCCGTCCATCAACGCCACGGGAAGAGTTATCCGTGGCGGATGCAATCTAGGTGCAACACTGAACATTCAACCTTTAAATCTGTGGTCAACAAGCAGGTCTGTTTTAGGGGCTAGAGGTCACGCAGCAGCTTCAGCGTGGAGCACTGTGATAACTAAAGCTTACCTGGGAATGGTACCTTCTGTTCGCTTCTAAGTGAGCAAGCAACTTTACGGTCTAGAGAGAGTTTAGAATTGGACAGACACTGAAAGCAACAGGTCCCAGAGCTAGTGAGATGGCTCAGTGGTTAAGAGTACATGTTGTTCTTGCAGAGGGCCTGGGTTCAATTCTGAGTACCCACCTGGAAGCTCACAACCATCTATAACTTCAGTTCCAGGATATCCAATTCCTCTTCTGCCATACTCAGACACCAGCCATACATGTGGTGCACAGACGTGCACAGACAGACATCCAGGCAAAACACTCATACATATGAAATAAAAACAAATAAATCTTTCATTTAAAAAAAAGAAACAGGTTTCTGTTAATACTTTTGGTACAATCTATGAATGACTGTCATATTTTGAATGTTTAAAAGTATCTGACAAAGTGACAGCTTAATCTTGTGATTCTAATTTAAAATGTGTGATAGATTTTAGACATGAGACTTCTTTAGATTGAAATGCTTAAGAGTATTTGATTAAGTCTAGACAATATTAATTTCGTAAGTGATAGAATATTCAAAGAAACTTGAGCTACTGTTTGGGAAGACTTTACTTACTAGAGTCAGAAATTTGCCCAACAATTATCTGATTTCTTAAAATAAAAATTCGGGTATATTAAATTTACATATAATTGTAAAATAGTTAACGTTTGAAATGAAGCTGATAATTTGAAGAATTCAGTCTGTTCAATTTGAGAGGGAGAGACGTCACAGAAAGTGAATGTGGTTTGTTTACATTTACTAGATATATGAACAGAGTAAGATACATAAACTGACCTTACAGGTCTAAAGAAAACTGCCTCTATTCTATTACCTGTGATGGATCACAAAGTAAGTTTCTGTACATAAAACTCACTTTTAATAAGTAATAACTAGGTACTTTCCAAATACGAATTCAATTAATCCTTACAACTAAACACCACATGGTAGTGGTGCCCCCCCCATTTTGCAAGTTAGTTATCTGAGTACATTCAGATTGCTATAACAAATTTCCAAAAAAACTGCCTGGCTTAGGCTCCTTCAGTGCGGACCTAGTGCCTCTTTTGTGAAGCAGCAGCTGAGGAGACTCTGGCATTCACCATGGCCAGCGAGAAACCCAAGGAAGGAGTCAAGACCAAGAACAACGATCATATTAACTTGAAGGTGGCGGGGCAGGATGGCTCTGTGGTGCAGTTTAAAATTAAGAGACGTACACCACGCAGTAAACTAATGAAAGCCTATCGTGAACGACAGGGTTCGTCAATGAGGCAGATCAGATTCCGGTTTGATGGACAGCCAATCAATGAAACAGACACACCTGCACAGTTGGAACTGGAGGATGAAGATACGATAGATGTGTTCCAGCAGCAGACAGGAGGTGTCTACTAAAAAGGGAACCTGCTACTTTACTCCAGAATTTTGTTATGGACCAAGAATACATTCGCAATTAGAAAGCCGCAATTTGGTTCCACCACATCCTGACTATTACAGTATAGTTTTCTCTATTCTTTCATTTCCCTGTCCCCATTTCTTTATTGTACATAAAGTAACTGGTGTATGTGCACAAGCATATTGCGCTTTTTCTTTCTTTTTTAAACTAGATGGCCAATGTTCTGTTTTGAGTGACATCAGATGGAGGCGGTCTGGGGGAAAGTACTGGTTCTGTGAAGATACCCCCTACTCCACTAGTGGCGTGCTCACTCAGCTCTTATCTTTATATTCCACTAAGTTATTTTGCTCTCAACATTTTAACAAAAGAACCCAACCACAAAATCCTTGCCTACCTTGTTCGATTGGAGAATTTTAATGTTTTTCATTTATCATTGTAAAACCAAGAACAATTTTATAACTTTTTTGTACGTAGGTGTTACATGTAGGGCAATCTGTCTTTAAGTAGGGATAAATTACTCTTGAACAAAATGATCCTAGGTAGTTTTCCCTTCAAGTCAAGTGTCTTGTTGTTTAAATAAACTTCTTGTTTAAAATGAAAAAAAATACTGCCTGGCTTACACATAAGCAAGAGAAATCTTCCTGTCACAGTCCTGGAAGTTGGAAGCCCAGGATCATGGCATTGGAGCTTGAATGTCTGATAAGAACCCTTTGCTGGTTCATAGATGTTCCCTTCAAATCGGATCCTCAGATAGGGAAAAGATTAACAAACTCTCTGAGAACCAATTCTATTCTATATGATGTTTATGCTAATCACATCCCAAAGGCCCCACCCTCCAATGCCATCATCACCCTAGGAGTCAGATGTCAACATAAGCAGTTGTAGGGAAGACAAGAGCACCGGGGCCATTGCAACAAGGAATGGCAGCACATGCAGGGGCTACCCCAAGGTCACGAAGCCACAAGGTGGCACAGTCAGGGTTCAAATTCAAACCATCTTCTCCAATTGCTCTTGAGCAAGAAAAAAATGAGTTTTAATAAGCAGTGTACCCAAGTTTCTGGTTCATCTCTTTCTCCATAATTATAAAGGTTCCACGAGCAATTCCAAGAAAACCCCATTGTGTACTGGAACGACCCAGACAGAAATTGTTTTTAAGACTTCTAGCTTCAACCTTGATTGTCAACATCCTAAAACAAAGACCGCCCTCATTGCAGCACTGAGCACAATGTTCTGGCATCCTTCAGAAAGTCCCAGCCTGGAATACACAACAGTTATAGAATAGTTTTCATTAACTTCCTTTTTCTAATATTTTAGATTTATTTGCTTTATTTTATGTTTTGCCTGCGTGTGTGTCTGTGTGCCACATGCATGCCTAGAGTCTTTGGAAGTCAGAAGAGGGCATCAAATTCCCTGTAAACGGAATTACAGTCATGAGCTACAATGTGGATGCTGGGAACCAAACCCCAGTTCTCTGCAAGAGCAGCCAGTGCTCCCAACCACTGAGTCATCTCTCCAGTCCCAGTTTTCTCTTTCTTTCTTCTCTCTCTCGCTCTCTCTCTCTCTCTCTCTCTCTCTCTCTCTCTCTCTCTCTCTCTCTCTCTCTCTCTGTGTGCTATTTCATATAGCTCTTTCCAAATTAATTCCCAGTCTGGAGCCCAGTAAAGGGAAACAAACTCAGAGGATTTCGAGTCTACTTAATTTTGCTTTTGACTCTAAAAACATGAGTCCTCCCCCTCTTTCTGTTCTCAGACCCCTGTCATCTGTAGCTGGCTCAACAATGATGCCCTCCCCATACCTGCCTCCCGAGGACTGCCTAACCCAAGACGAGCATGCCTGCCATTCCCAGTCTGCCCACTAGGCTGCCCTGAGCACTGCTCTTTCAAGAGCATGCATAGCTGCACTGCACCCTCCCTGCAGCAGGAAGACATTCTTGGACTGCTGATAATTAGCATTCATAGCTGCACTGCACCCACCCTGCAGCAGGAAGACATTCTTGGACTGCTGATAATTAGCAGAGCCACCCCCGGTCAGCTTCAGCTGGAGAGTTAGCCACACACGTCCCATCTTTCCACTTACCAACTCCGTGTACTGCTGGATACTGTGAGCAGTTTATAGTTAGGAAGGCAAGGGTTGACTGTGGAGATCAGGAGAGAGGGCTTCTATAGAATGCTTGGTAGGGTTCCCCCACCAAGTAAGTGGAAATAAAATCTAAGGTGGCATTTACTGTTAAAAGAACCTGCAAAACTGCGGGTGATTTCTGTTTGTATAGATACCTGTCTCTTATTCAGTCCCACTGTGTGTGCAGCTTAAAGAAAGAGACCCTGAATTTGGAACTGTTCATCAGTCTTCTATCGAAAACAAGAGAACATGTGTTATGGGTGGGGGAGCAGATGGGAGTCAGTGGATAAAACACGAAGAACACTCAAAAGTCAAGTGTAAATTGTGGAAGATCCATTTTCTGTTCTCTTTTGCTAGAATAACCGATGCCATCAAACTAAGCTAGCAATTTCTTTCCGTCTTTTACGTATAGTCTTGTGAAACATCAGCCTCAGAACCCCAAAAAGTTCAAAATTGAATTGTAATATTTTATTTCTAGTGATATAATGCAAATAACTAAAACTTCAAAAGTTACAATGCTCTCATAATGCATTTCAAACTTCAGAAAATGGAACTATCACTATAAGGAACCTGAGGAAGCTCTTTCGAGCCTTAAAACAATACTGACTTTGGAACTAGATCCAAACATCATAGTTTTACATGATACAAAATGTCTTTGAAGTTTCTGATTAAGAATAGCAGACTTCTGCCCGCCTCACATCTGGTACTGGAAATGAGTAAGGGCCAGTTCTGTTGACAGTATACTGGAGGAAGGGGGAACGCTCAAGGGAGGGTTTCTGTCTCAGACTTTCTTTGGGGCCACCAATCAGCTCCCAAATCATGACACAAAAACTTATTCTTAGTTATGAGTACTTGGCCTTATCTTATGCTCATTTCTTGCTAGCTCATATAGCTTCTATTAACCTGTTTCTTCTTCTATGTTTTACCTTGGGACTTTTTACCTTTCTTTCGTTCTGTATGTCCTACTCCGTGACTGCTGGCAGCTGCCTGGCTGGCCCCGGGTGTCTCCCTCTCTTGCTCCTTTGTCCTCTCTTCTCCTGAGCCTAGATTCCTCCTCCCACTTATTCTCTCTGCCCGCCAGCCCCGCCTATCCCTCTCCTGCCTAGCTATTGCCGGTTCAGCTTTTTATTAGACCAATCAGGTGCCTTAGGCAGGCAAAGCAACCCACCTTTACATAATTAAACAAATGTAGCATAAACAAATGTAACACATCTTTCCTAGTTAAAGTAATATTCCACAACATAAACAAATGTAACACATCTTTACATAGTTAAAGTAATATTCCACAACAGGTTTCTCTGTGTAGCTCTGGCTGTCCTGGAATGTGCTTAGTAAATCAGGCTGGCCTTGAACTCGCAGAGATCTGCCTGCCTCTCTCTTCCAAGTACTGAGATTAAAGGCGTGTGTCACCATGTTGGCATGGCAGTATATATATATATATATATATTTTACCACAACCTGTAAAGTTCTTAAAGGAGTGGGCAGTCAGACAATTCTGTCAAAAGAAAGAGAGTGAGAAAGAAAAACTGCACAGCCCTTAGGACAAGCCAGAGATAGCCCAGGAAAGAACAGGTGGCCCAGAGTAAGGTCCCTCATAAGACAGTGAGAATGACAGACATTTCTGTGACATATTTACATGAATTCAGCAAAGCCAACACCAGGGGGAATATATGTTCTTGCAGCATATGAATTCACATAATAAATGAAACATCAATCCCCTAGAAGTTCCTCTTAACGTATTCTAGATTCTATGAGGAGAATACTAATAGAGCCAAGAATGGAGGCATGTGCCTGTAATCCCAGCACTAGGAATATGAGTTCGAGGTCAACTTCAGCTTCATGGGGAGCTTGTGACTAGCCTGGCCTGGGCTACAGAGTGAGACCTTCTTTCAAAACCAAACAGAAATAGCTAAGTGTGGTTGTGCACGCCTTTAATCTCAGCACTTGAAGGCAGAGGCAGGAAGATCTCTGTGAATTTGAAGCCAACTTGATCTACAGAGTCAGTCGTAGGACAGCCAGGGCTACACCATAGAGATCCTGCTTAAAAAACAAAGAACAAACAAATAAGATAAATTTTAAATCATGAACTATATAAAAAACATTAGCTCCCACCTATAATCTCCACACTCAAGAGGCTGAGGAAGTTCAGCCTGGCCACTTGTTCTAGGTCACATTGGATTACATATTTAACTGCAGGCAAGCCTGGACTATAGAGTGAAACCCTATCTCAATTCCATCATCTCCCCCCCAAAAAAACTAATGCTGGCCCATGTCATGATACACAATAAAGAAATGAATCTTGCCTGGCGGTGGTGGCGCACGCCTTTAATCCCAGCACTTGGGAGGCAGAGGCAGGCGGATCTCTGTGAGTTCGAGACCAGCCTGGTCTACAGAGCTAGTTCCAGGATAGGCTCCAAAGCCACAGAGAAACCCTGTCTCGAAAAACCAAAAAGAAAAGAAAAGAAAGAAATGAATCTTGTCCTGCAACTTCAGGTTTGGCTTCTCCTTATGAAAGAGATGAGAATAAGAAAGATGGGAAAAATAAGAAAAATGTCCAAGCCTAATAATTAACGATGTTATTTCTACATTTAGTATATATTGCTGAATAGAAAACAAAGCTTGGTACATTGCTTAACATAAAGCTCAAAAATCTGGTAGACTTTTGGCATCTTTAAGTAAACATAACAGAGAAAACCCATCAGGATCATCATCCATAGAATAAGGGCAATGCCCAGTACTTGTCTCCTAAGGTTCACGTGTAGAAGATAATGAGTTTGTATTTGTAATGTGCTCAACATAATGCCAAGCACACTGGTTGATATCGATTGACTGACTGATTGATGATTGATTGATTGATTGATTGATTAACTGACCAACTGACTTTTTAAAAAAAACAGATGGAAATTCAAATGACTGTATTCAGACAGGCACTTAGAAGATCAATGTATAGCCAGAGAAAATGCCAGATAAAATCACAGAGAAACCCTTTCCCATCGATTTATAATTCAAGGGCTTGAGTAAATATCTATTCTTCGAAAGAACTGTATCTGACATACCACATCGTGATCAAACTGCGCAAAGGGCCATGTACAGCTTGAATGGCTATAGTCGGTGAGGAGGGAAGACAGCTGACAAGTAATCAATACTCAAAACAAAGCCCATTCAAATACACCCAGCACCTGAGACAGGCACGTAGTTACAGATCCAGAGTGATCTTGAGTACCTAATTCACATACCTGGTCAACCGGACTCCATGACTTATATGGAGAAAAATGTCTTCTCAGCCCTTCATGTGTGGTTTGCAATGCTCAAAAGTGCACATAAACCAAAGTTCCAGAGACACCCATTTTAGTCAGAGGAGGAAAATGGGTCTCAGCCACCAGGACGAGCACCCTGATGTGAGAGTGCCTAGTCTCAGAAACCCTAGGTAGGTGATCTTAATTGCCAGAGAACACAAACCATGAGGTATTTGAAAGCTGTTTAGAGGCACCAGCCTTTCCTCCCCGTTCTTGAACACTGTGCCCCGAGGGCCCTTGCTGTGACCGGACCTCCTTTTCACTCCTTGGACCCTCAGCTCCTTTTGACTGATTTTAAGGGAAGAAGCAGGAATCTAACGTAAGACCCTTGAGGAGTCTCTTCTCCAGGAGAACTTCTCTTCTCCAGGAGAAGTTCAACTGTTCCTACCCACCGCAGCACCTCTGCAAACAGCCGAACTGAAGAAAGAGGCAAGCCATGCAGGGCTTCTGTGAATGTGCATCACCACACACTGAGTTTCCAATATTTTTCTGGTTGAACTACAAATTAACAAGACCACATTTTAAAGAAGTAGCTCTGAGGGTATAAACATTTGTTTTTGATCAGTAAAGGGTTAAAGTGGTAACTTTTTCCTCCGAAAGAAATGAAGGCAGCAAACCACAGCAGTAGATTGGGGTGGCATACATAGTGAATTAAAAACACAAAAATCAAAGAAATAAGAGCATGTACAAAGCAAATACTTCTTGAACTAAAGAGTTGCAATGGCTTCATCGATAAGAAGGAAATGCTTGGTCCACATTCGTTAACTATGTCTGAATCTATGCTATGCTACTGCTGCATGTAACTAGAAGGTACGAGAACTCAGCCATTTTCTTTGAACTTCCATCTCATAAATATAAACATACTAATTTTCCACTCAGCACTTAGAGTTTGCAAAATAGCTTTAAACTGTCATATCCTTACTTAACTCAAAGCACAAAACTGGAATATACCCACAATATTCTTTCCATCTCCATCAATCATTACTAATAATCTGTGTCACTAAACACCCCTTCCTGCCACCATGGCCGGTATTCCCCCACCCACCCTCAGCACAGTGGTTATGATCAATACTCATGGTGCAGAGTGGGTCAGAAGATGATATCTTATATTTAGAGCACTTTGCCTGAAGGTCTCAGGGTCACCTCCTCTCCAGCCACATATCTAAGCCTAAGTGTTTGGGTAATGAAGTCATTAAAAATCTATCTTCCTTCAGCAATGCGATTTTATAAATGCTACAACACATTGCACTAGATGCTGAACTACCAATCAGTAATCATGCTATCACAGTACAACCAGAAATTGCAAGAGAATGATGACCCAGAAACAGCAGACAGACGCTCAGTGGCTTTAGGCTGCCAGGCAGGCTTTATGGTTACAGACAACTGACTTTCAGCTGCACAAAGGTAACATCAGTTTGAAGCTAGAGAAAATTCCTTGGCTTGCCTTGGTATCTATCTTTGGATACATTTGATAAATTTAAAGGACAAGATTCATCAGGTGTAGCAACCATACCATCACCTGCCAGACTGGATTTTACAACTTGGACCAAATACTAAGGCCAGTTTTACTTTGTAAAAATTCAGACTGTTAAACCAGGATGGATGTGAAGGGGAAAGACTAGCACCCCTGGGAACTGCGGAGAGCCACGACCAGCCCTTCACACCTAAGGGAGTGCTTGCTTCCCTCAGGTGGCTGATCTGAGTCAAGGCCCTGAGGTACAGCTTGCACTTCCTACTGCAGTAGGATGGCCGTCCCAGTGTGACTTTCTTCTAGCACCTGGTGATACGCACACTCCAAAATGCCAGTGATATATGTAAACACAAGATCAGAGTTTCTGGAAGTAAACCAGTAAAAAAGTTAAGCAGTGCATTCAATCCATGGCTGTTTATTTCTAGTTTCTAGTTAGTGTTTTTATTTTAGAAAGCAGCAAAAATAAAAATTAAAAAAATGCTGTTTTGAAGATGTCAAACTATTGAATCTTATGCCTGTGTGAGCTGGCATGGAAGGACAAACAGGAGCCCTTATCTTGCTGTATTAACACCAAGCAGTTCTATGCGTCAACACTCTAATTGTGAGCCACAACTGCCCAGGCTAGAATTCCCAGTGTGGGTTTCATATAGCTACATATACAGAGTCCTTGTACTCGAATGTTAGGATGCTGACAAAGAGCTAAATAAAGCCACACTCCTGGTACCTTAGAAAGAACTCGAATTGTATTTTTAGTACAAACCGCACGACTACACTCTGTGACTATATAATGTGCCTTCGCTTCGGGTAGCCTGATTGCCTTTCAGATTGAATTGAGAAAATGCTGGTTTTCTGCCCTGCTTATCTCCTCAAAACCCGCTCTAGCTCATTTTAATCAGGCTAGTATTTCATTACCCCATCAAAGAGTGTTTAGTAGGGCATCTACGAGCCACTCTGCAGGTAAAACTCAGCTTAAAAACAAGCCTGCCTGTGGGATAATCGGAAAATTACTGCAACTTAAGTCCTTTAGTTTCCAATACAGTCTCAGAATGAAGTGGCATTAACTTAAAATTGCTGGCACACGAGAACAGGCTTAGGAACCCAGTAATCAGCGAGCTAACAGGTGTTGGAATCCCAAAGAAGGAGGAGGAATATTAAACAATCACTCTGGGCTGACACCTCCTGTAGCTATAATATCCAGAACTCTCATCAATTTAACCACAACTCAAAATGATCGATGTTACCGGTTCATTAACTATAATATCAGCTAACAACAACAACAACAAAATACAGTTCTTTTCATTCCATAAAATGTTCCCTAACTAACCAACTTACACATGATTTTTCTAAGCTGGGCTATACAGCTTAATCAGGTGAGTAATTTTCCAGTTATCAACATAGCATCTGTCCCCCAATTAATACAAATAACATCAGCACACGTATAATTTCCCTGATAACTGTAATCCTGAGAAATGGATATTTTCTTTCTCTCATAATGGCACGTATCATTTCCAGTATAAATCTTCACTATCACATTTTAGATTTTATTCTTTGTGTCTGCAACAAACTATCATGAAATAATCTGCTGGTTTGGGGCCATTGAAAAGGAGTGGTACCCAGAACTTGAGCAGTTCGGTACTCCAATGCCCTTGGCAACTGCATCCCCAGTCCTTGCCACCACACTGGTAAACACTGATGCAAACACTGATGCCTGGATACCTGCCTCCAAGGGTGTTTTGGATGTCTCCCTTGAAAAAAAAGAAGAAGAAAAAACACACAAGGCATTTTCCACTTGCCTAAAGCGTGAACACAATGTCTTCCAAAAACAATAGCAACGATGTTGGTGCCAAGTATCTCCTCAATGAGATATTGGTCCAGCTAACATCCTGGAAAGGCTAGATAAATCAGGAGCCTGGGTCCTCTTTCCTACCATTCAGTTCTAGGTTCAGATTCAAAACCCAAAGGAACTTTACAAACCACTTCTAAATGCGTGGACCACAAGCGTCAGAATGCGCTGACTTTTCGGAGATTTGTTTTAAATTAATAATAATAATATCTCTCATTTGTTCCTCTTACATCTATCCTAGTCTTAAAGGAATTAACCATAAAACACGAAAGTCCTGGGGCAATTTTGTTTCCTTCTTTTCCTTCTAAAATCATCAAAGGCGATGGAGAGAGAGGTGGGAGAAAAGAGAAGAGAGATACCCCGGCAGGTGGTTATGGCTCGGCCCGCCCCTCAACTTGGCCGGGACAGAACAGGCGGTGTTGAGGGCTCTGCCCCGCGGCCCCGGCGCGCGGCCCGAAGTTTGCTGCAGGTGCTGGGCGCGTGGGGTTCCCGGAGGCCGTGGCGGTGGGCGGCATTAGGGTGGCCCGGCAGGGCGTCCAGGGCATCCCCGCGCCGGGTGGACACCGAGCTCGGAAGCTCCTGGGACCCTCCCCGGGCCACAGACTGGTGTGCGACTTACTTACCTGGCCAGCCGGCGGGGAGCGGCTGGAGGACGAACGAGAGGATCGCTGGGAGGACCGTGAGCGGCTCCCGCGGCGGCGCCGGGATTGAGGGAGGCGCGGCGGAGGAGGAGCTCGGGAGCTACGGGCGGGCGGGCCGCTTTGTCTCTACGGCGCGCAGTCGACCCTACGTCACCATGGCAACCGCCAGGGCCGGGGCGGGCCCGGAGCCCGAACCCCCAGGGGCATCAGGGTCCCGGACCCCTCCGGACCGCGCGGCCCACGCCCTTCTCAGCAGTTGGGCTGTGCGGACCAGACAAGGACCCCATCCCCCACTCGGAGCCACCGCCACCGTAGCCACTCTAGAGACTCAAGAGTCCCTTGCCAAAGACGGGGAGGATCCAGAGAGCCCTAAGCCCAGAGCCAGGTCTTACTGCCTTGCCGGCACTGCTTTGCTTTCTCACACTGGACATTCCAAAGCCCTAAGGTTCCCATCGCCACCACATCTTTCTTCTACCAAACTGTGCCCTCGAAGCCAAAATTCACTTAAGGGAGAAGAAAGGGCGATACAAAGTGATAAACTATTGAGCAACTGGTACCCGGTACATCTGCTACCGCAGGTACAAAGCTGCCAACAGAGGACAACGCCCCTCCTCCTCCTCCTCCTCCTCCTCCTCCTC
>PVIU01028802.1:0-18468 GCA_004026605.1 Ondatra zibethicus
AAAAAAAAAAGAAAGAAAGATTTCAGAGATAGGCTGGGCAGTAGTGGTGCACACTTTTAATCCCAGCACTCGGGAGGCAGAGGCAGGTGGATCTCTGTGAGTTCGAGGCCAGCCTGGTCTACAAGAATTCCAGAACAGTCAGGGCTACACAGAGAAACTCTGTCTCAAAAACAAGCAAGCAAATAACAACAACAAAAAATTCAGATAGTCACTTTATCTAGTTATAATCTCTAAAGTACTCCCAAGTAGTACATGATCTAATTAAATATACAATGAATACAGGATAAAATTTGAGAAGAGTGAATTTATATTGTTAGTGTACACCAGAAAGAGAGATAAGAGTCACATTACTAGGTTCAAATCATCTCTGTGCCCATTTTGATGACAAGAATATTTTATTGAACTAGAATTAAAAGAGCTAGTGCTTAACATAGTGCCTGGTCCACCTTAAACTCTAAAACAGTTAATTATTGACATCATCAGAATAAGAGGAAAAATAGGTGTTTTTGCAGAACACTAAATGATAACCTCAGAAGACAGACTCAATCCTAAGGGAAATAAAAAGTAAAATGTCATGCAAGGCTTCAGAGTTGTTGTTTGACACAGGGTTTCTCTGTATAGCCCTGGCGGTCCTGGAATTCTCTCTGTAGACCAGGTTGACCTTGAACTCACAGAGATCTGCCTGTCTCTGTTTCCTGAGTGCTGTGATTAGAGGCCTGCACATCCATGCCTGGCTAGAGTGAGTATATTCAGTTATTCCTAACACCAAAAATGAAAGGAAAAAGCTCAGTTTGCCCATTTCTCAGTTTCTCCCCAGCTGCCCAGAGCCAAAGCCTCCATGAATATGACCCAGCATCCTCTTGGGCAAGTGACACTTTAGAGGGACTAATGAGTTTGTGTTTGCCTATAGATTTTCCTCTGAGGAACACAGGTGACTTCAGAAATGACTTCAGAAAGGGAAACATAAAGAAGTAAAGATAGAGATGAGAAAAGACACTAGAAAGATCTTTAGTTAGATCCCAGGAAAGCTTTTCGGCTTAACAGCCTCCAGCCTCCGTGTACTGAGACTAGTCCTCCAGGGCATCCTCTGAGAGAGTTTGTGCCTCTGGGAGTCAGAGATGCAAACAAGCAGAATCTGGGGAAACTCAGGAAAAGTTAAAGCTATACAGAATCTAAAATTCTAACCTGCTGGGCATGGTGGTGCATGCCTTTAATCCCAGCACTTGGAGGCAGACGCAGTTCAAGGCCAATCTGGTCTAAAGTCCAGGACAGCCAAAGCTACACAGAGAAACCCTGTCTCAAAAAACCAAAAATAAATAAACAAATAAAATTCTAACCGATTTAAACAACTACAACAGAGGTATTCAAAGAGAGATTAGGCTGGGGCTGGAGGGATAGCCCAGCAGTTAAGAGCCCTGGGTGTTCTTCCAGAGGACCCAGGTTCAGTTCCCAGCACCTACAAGTGGCTTGCAACTGCCTGTCAATCTGTTCCAGAGAAATCAGATGTCTTCTTCTAGCCTCTGCAGGCACTGCATATACAGATGCAGACAAATCACCCACAAAAATTAAATTTAAAAACAAAACAAAACAAAACAAAAAACAAAACAGGGAATAGGCTGACCATGAAAACATCACTTCCTAGGGATTTCAACATGGGCTGATGGCTATGATTAAGGATGTAAGTTCAACAGAGATCTGAATGAAAGAACAGGTGCTGGGATACAGAGATGAGAAGTGACATGGTTCTGTCTCCTCAGAGGTCACTGTCCACTAGGGGAGTGAAACAACACAAAACAACAAGGCCGACAGAAACCTGCGCTGGGCACAGTGGAGGCACTAGAACTCACTGGTACAGAGCAATGTCACACATGATGCCTGTAATCTCAGGACTTGTGAGACTAGCCCGATCCACACAATGAGTTCAAGGCCAGGCCTGGTTACACAGGTAAACCCTGTCTCAAAAAAAAAAAAAGTGCCAAGTATGGGTGATACACGCCTTCAACCCCAGCACTGGGGAGGCAGAGGCAGGCGGATCTCTGTGAGTTGGAGGCCAGCCTGCTCTACATGAGTCCCCGGCCAGCCAAGATTCCATAGTGAAACCCTGTCTTTAAAAAGGAAAGAGAGGAAAGGTGAGGGAAGATGGGAAGCACATCAGTTGACTTTTGTGACACAGTCCTCTCTCCCTTAGTCCTGAACAGAATCCACACTGCATTCTCATTTACTCAAATGTGCCAAGCTCTGAGCAAGGCACCAAGAGAGGCAAAAGAATGAGACAGTTCCTCAGCTCAAGGGATCAAAATATTCCTCGTTTATCTATATTTTTCTTTCTCCTACCCTCTTTACTAAGCAGATGGCACCATAATTCCTTCTAGAAATGTATGAGCTATTTAGTCATAACAATCAAAAAGTGACTTATAAACAAAAAGCAAGAGTAAGCCACGGTGACTTCCTTTACAGAGCAAGAGTAAGCCACGGTGACTTCCTTCACAGAGCAAGAAGAAAGCTATGGTGACTTCCTTTAAAAGAAGAGTAAGCCACGGTGACTTCCTTTAAAAGCAAGAGTAAGCCACGGTGACTTCCTTTACAGAGCAAGAAGAAAGCCACGGTGACTTCCTTTAAAAGCAAGAGTAAGCCACGGTGACTTCCTTTAAAAGCAAGAGTAAGCCACGGTGACTTCCTTTAAAAGCAAGAGTATGCCACGGTGACTTCCTTTACAAAGCATGGTGGCTCACACCTACAATCCCAACAGACTAAAATAGGAACTCAAGGCCAGCAAAGGTCTCTCTCAAAAAACAACATTAAAAATCCAACAACAAACAGCAAGGGTGGGGCTGGAGAGATGGCTCAGTGGTTAAGAGTACTGAATGCTCTTCCAGAGGTGCTGAATTCAATTCCCAGCAACCACATGGTGGCTCACAACCATCTGTAGTGAGATCTGGTGCCCTCTTCTGGCCTGCAGAATGGAAGGAATGTTGTATACATAATAAATAAATAAATCTTTAAAAAAAAAAAAAAAAAAGAAGGGTGAGCTGGCTGTTTCTATAAACCCTTAGAAATACACCAGGATAGCTATCAGAATAGATGACTCCTAAAAGTCAAAGGTCACAGAACAGGAAGGTGTGCCCAAGACTTTTGTTTACTTCTTCACCATTGTGATTCTTTCCTTTCCATCCCCACATTGCTGGTGTACATTATTGAGAATAATTATGTTTTCGCTCATTCAGACATTCACTATGTATTAAGTACCTGACAGAACATGTAGGGAACACAAAGTAGAACACTGAAATTCAGGACTTTCAAAGCTGCAAGAGCTCTCAAAGGTCAGAGTCCCAAACTATCATTTCACAGATAAAGGCTGAGGTACAGGAACGCTGAAATCTAAGCTCATATAGTTTTTTATGAGTCATACTCTTGCCAGATACCAGAGATAAAATAAATAGGGCCTTCAAGGAGAAAACAGTCAGCTGGAAAAGACAAAAGCCACAACCACCATCAAGTCACCTGTGGATATAAGGTCCACACTTACACCGTGGGCATATCAGTAAGAACAGGACAGAAGTAGACAGCAGTCATATTTCCCATAGGAGTTCAGACCACAGATGCTACAATGGTCTTGGGTTTGATGCCCAGCTCTATCATTTACCTGTGTGCTCGGTGCTAGGTCAGTCTAACTATCTCTGCCTCTGTTTCCGAGTCCATAGAATGGTGACAATGACAGTACACCTGTCCTTTAAAACTGAGGTATTGGGCTGGAGAGATGGCTCAGCGGTTAAGAGCATTGGCTGTTCTTCCAGAGGACCTGGGTTCAATTCCCAGCACCCACATGGCAGCTTACAATTGCCTGTAACTCTACCTCCAGGGGATCTGACTCCCTTGCACAGCATACATGCAGACAAAATACCAATGCATATAAAGTAAAAACAAATAAATCAAAAAATAAAAAACTGAGGTATTATGGGATTGGTAATAAAATAATTAATTTTTTAAAACTGAGATATTAGAAAACGTATTTAAAATACTCACTCCACAACAAGTACTCTATTCTTTTGCCTTCAGTATTTTCTCTTGGGACTCTTCTCTGATGTGCCCTGGCTTCAGAATCCTTCTCAGCACAGCTTTCTGACCATCTGTTAGCAGCTGGCTATTTATGAATAAACCAAGTCTTGTTTTCTAACCCTAAAATCTGGGTCGTATGCTGACTCTTTTAGTGGGTTTCTTCTCCTATTCTAGTATGCTACCATTCATTTTACATACGTAGGAAATTCCAAAGACAAGCCAGACGGTGGTGGCACAAGCAATTAAGAGGCAGAGGCAGAAGGATCTCTGTGAGTTTAAGGCCAGCGTGGTCTACAAAGTGAGTTCCAGAACAGCCAGGACTTTTACAAAGAAAAGAAAAAGAAATTCCAAAGACAGACACCTAAGGCTAAACTTCAGTCACATGTACCTCAATGCCTCTGTAAGATCTAGCTTGGACCAAGAATCCCCAGAGAACCAAATCCGTGGAAACAAAGCACACTTATCAAATGTCTACAGGGAGAGATGCACAGGAGGAAAACATAAAACAAAGCGGCAACTACTGCTTTAAAAAAGCCAGAGCATAGAATAATCTCAGCCTGGGTTCTGGGGCTTTACCAAAGTAGCTGGAAAGAGCAGCTGTGATATGGCTGTTTCCTCATTAATGGCACCTACCCCACAGTGTGACGTGTTCTTCCACTGATCAGCCCTTGAACCTGTCCTAGCCTATGAATTCCATTGTCTGTGACTAGCACATAGACACCTGGTGAATAAACTGGGCATGGAGACACATCTGTAATCCCAGCAATCAGAGGCAGAGGACTGGTCAAAGTTCAAAATCAGTTTGGTCTATCTACATGTCGAGTTAAAAGCAGCCAGGGCTTCATACCAAAATCCTATCTCAAAAATCAAAAAAAGATTTGATGAATAAATTGGTGAACTAAAGAATAAGCCTGGGATAATGACTAAAGGCAGGGGAGCTACATGAGGAAGCACACGCCTGTAATCTCAGCAGGGAGCTACATGTGATAACACACGCCTATAATCTCAGCAGGGGAGCTACATGTGATAACACACATCTGTAATCTCAGCAGGGGAGCTACATGTGATAACACACACCTGTAATCTCAGCAGGAAGCTACATGTGATAACACACACACACCTGTAATCTCAGCAGGGGAGCTACATGTGATAACACATGCCTGTAATCTCAGCAGGGAGCTACATGAGGAAGCACACACCTGTAATCTCAGCAGGGGAGCTACATGTGATAGCACACGCCTATAATCTCAGCAGGGGAGCTACATGAGGAAGCACACGCCTGTAATCTCAGCAGAGGAGCTACATGTGATAACACACACCTGTAATCTCAGCAGGGGAGCTACATGAGGAAGCACACGCCTGTAATCTCAGCAGGGAGCTACATGTGATGACACGCCTGTAATCTCAGCAGGGGAGCTACATGTGATAACACACACCTGTAATCTCAGCACTCAAACTGAGAGAGAACTGCAAATTCAAGGCCAGTACGGAATTAACAGAGGGGCTTTGTCTCAATAAAACAAAAATAAGCAAAAGGCAGGGGGCAAAGTCTATTGTATAAATTAGAAAAGTCCTAGAAGCCAAGAAAGCCTTGGCTAGGACCCAAAACACAGGTAAAACTTAGAAAGGAAAGGCTTTCAATATATAGTAGGATCAGTTCAAGATCACCCTCAAGCCTGGTGGCCGTAGCACATACCTTTAATGCCAGCACTCAGGAGGCAGAGGCATGAGAATCTCTGTGAGTGAGTTTGAGGCAGGCTGCAAAGTGAGTTCCAGGACAGCCAGGGTACTTATATAGAGAAACATTGTCTGAAGAAGAAGAGGAGGAGGAGGAGGAGGAGAAGATAACCCTCAGGTACATACTAAATTTGGGGCCAGCCTGGTCTACTTGAGACTGTTTAAAGAGAGATATAAAGACAGACAGACAGCCCGCCCAGAACATATGAAATTTTCACTTGCGGCAATAATCATTCTTTATGACCAAGAGTATGACATGATAAAGCTATCAGTAAATTAAAGAGTTTATATAAAAACAATAACCCTTTTGGTTAACATTCATTTTGGTCCTCTCAGCAAAGAAATGCTGATTCAAGGTTTTGCTTCAAGTGTCTAAAAGGAGTATTTTGCTAGGCATGATGTACACGCCTGTAATCACAGCTGCTTGGGAAACTGAGACAAGAGGATCCTGAGTTCAAGGCCAGCTAGGAAACTTATCAAGACATTGCCTCAAAAGAAAATTTCAAAATAGGGCTGAGGTTAGAAACATAGGGTCAGTGGTTAAAAGTACATGTTATATTGCAGTCTAGAGAGAGCAGTGGTTAAGAGCAGTGTCTGTTCTTCCAAAGAACCTGGGTTCAATTCCCAGCACCCAAATGGCAGCTCACACCTGTCTTTAACTCCAAATCTGAAACCCCCTCACACAGATGTACATGCAGGCAAAACACCAATGCACATAAAATACAAATAAATAAATAATTTTTTAAAAATAAGAAAAAAGCCAGGCAGTGGTGGCGCATGCCTTTAATCCCAGCACTCGGGAGGCAGAAGCAGGCGGATCTGTGTGATCCCAGCCTGGTAGTGTACAAGAGCAAGTTCCAGGACAGGCTCCAAAGCTACAGAGAAACCCTGTCTCAAAAAACAAAATAAATAAAATAAAATAAAAAATAAGAAGAAAGAGAACACATATTGCTCTTGCAGAAGACTCAAGTTCAGTTCCCAGCACCTACACTGGTTGTAAACTATTACAACCATCTGTATATAACTGCAGCACCAAGAGATCTGACACCCTCTTCAGACCCTACAAATGCTGGCACACCTGTGTGCCTTCACATATACACAAAAATTAAAATGAATTCTTTTTAAACAAAAGACAAAATGGCCTTGGTATGGCATCTAAACTCATACGGCTACTGTCAGTAAATGAGACAATAAAGGTAAAGAGCTTCAAACGGTAGGTGGCTGACTCTAGAGACAGCGCCCATCCCTACTGACGGCCCTTCCCTAAGCCATTCTTCCATCCTCCCCTCCATGCCTAAACTGCCCCTCAGCTTCCAGAGAAAGGGTAAAGAAGAGAAAGGGGGACTAGGAATAAATTGCTGTTCCAGACTATGTGTGTACCAGGGACAACCGATTTCTAAAACTATTAGGAAGAATGCTCTGAAGAATAAATGACAGTATGTGTCTTCTTTCCCAAGTAGAAAAGCACATCATTCCCATGTTAGCCAGGCCCCCAGTGCTCTTTCCCAACCTGACTGCAGTGTAAGGTGTGCCAGACAGGCAGAAAGGGCAGTGCGAAAGCAGCTCTGATTTACATGCAAATCACAGTTTTTGGGTTTGTTTGTTTTGTTTTTGTGCCCTCAACTTTTAATCCTTCAGCTCATTTCCATCTCTGTCGTGACTGGAGGTTTGTTTCCTGTGCCTCACACACTCTCAGTCTAACAGTTACGAGGTAGCGTTGTAATGGCTATTGCACACTTCCTCACTGGACTGTGACTCGCCTGTGAATTCCCAAGGCACGGCACACAGTGAGCCCCCATAGTTATAAATGATCCATGCAATTCACCTCATCGTTCGCTAGTTAAGGCTGGAGCACACAAAGCAGAGGAGACGTGAGTAGACACATACAAACTGAGTTTTCTGGAGCTTCATGATAGCTTCCTGTTCCTCATGGTACTTTCTTAAACTCATAAAGGGAGAGAATCAGCTCACACAGAAATTCCAGACAACAGCGATAAATTCTTTCTTGGAAAATAGCACAAGCAATGAGGGTTATGAGATGGATGCTTCACAGAAAGCTGACCTGTATCCCCAACACTGAAATATGTCTCATCTTACTAAGTCGTACCTAAGTCCTTAAAAAACTAAGAAACGAGAAGCCAAAAATTAGCCAGGCACAGCAGCACACACATGTAATTCCAGCACTCATGAGAGTGAGAGAGAGAGAGAGAGAGAATCAGAGTCCAGTGACAGTATGGAACACATATCAAGACCCTGTCTCCAAACACTAAAACATATGAAACTAAATGAAGACCCATGACTAACAAACCATAAATTTTAATTTCAGTACACCATTTACTATTTTAAGGTGCCTTTAAAATACCCCAATTGATAGTAGCCAACTGTAAACACAGAAACTTACAACTACAAGGGGCCTTGGAGGTTATTTCTTCAACCGCTGCACCTTCCCAACCAAGTAGGATTCAAACACATTTAGTCTTTAGCGATTGGCAGGGAAGAAACTAGGCCACCGTCACCTGTTAGTCTTGGGCTCTCACTCTGTCAATTCCAACCAGAAGGGGGAAACAAAAACAAATCCGCCTCACACCATGCAACTGTCATCACTCCAACACCTACTCCCTTCCTCAGACTTCACCAGTCTAACCCATACCGAACACAGAACAGGAGCCCTCAGAAATGCTCACCGTCCACAGAAGCCACTACTCCCCCACCCCTTTGCCATTATCACAATCCTTAGCACAGAGAAGACACAAAGACCGCAAAGCAACTCTAACCATCACTAACCATTTAGCATCAGGTTGCCTCTTATCTTTCTCACCTTCACTTCCTTCTACAGAGCCCTGCACTTTTCATTTCTTTCAAGCTCAAGGACCTTCAAGGACCACAAGTCATTCAATACCCACATTGTTAAAACTATGAGATAAAGGATTCATACCTTTCCAAGCTCACCTTGAAGGAACCCGGGAGAGTAGGGGAATGGAGGGTGAAAACAGAATGAATATGAACTAGAAACCCAGTCAGCACCTGGAAACCGTTCCCTAGCCCTCCCTCAAACCACCGCTATTCTTGTCCTCCAATGCCTCTTCTTACCCCGTAACCACACTATAGACTTCACAAGAGCAAAGTCTCTGCATCCCAAGCACTTAGGCAGGACTTGTCACAGAAGTAACAATGTTTGTTCAATGAAAAGATGGACCGTTTCTGTTACAAAATTATTAATTCATTCATAATTATTCATTCATTCCTCGACTAAAACTTTACTGGGCATGCGGTATGTACAAACCCTAAAATATAAGAATAAATAAGATGGTTCCTACCTAAAAATAATTCAAAGCTGTAATACTAGTATATTAGCATTGCTTCCCGATCTGTGTCTCCAACCTTCAGATCAAGCCTGGAGTCCTTTCCCACAGGGAAAGCCTCCGCCTTGCCTCACAGAAGTCCACGCCCCTCCAATTAATGTAACTCTTAGCCCCTCAGTCCTACCTTGGACCTCCACCTAATAATCTCAAAATCTTTAAAGTTCCCGTCCCTCTGGCCTCTGGTCTGCCCTCCATCACCACCCTTAAAGCTACTGCCAATCTACTGCACCAGTACCGCCTCGGGGTCCCTGAGTCAGAAGCCCTCAGATTTCCCTCACGGAAAATCCGCCTCCCTGTCAGCTCCCTAAGGATCTTTCCCGTTTCTCCTAGAGTCTCCGGCTCCTATTCCTCACTTCCCCTCCTTCCATTTTGAAGCTGTCTCGCCTTTCTTGTGCCTCAACTCCTCTTACCTCATCTAGCTCCCTCTCCGCAACAGCACCTCCTCCAACCTCCACCTCCACCACTGCCGCCATCTTCACGGCCAGCCCCCACCCGGGTCCCCGCGAGCCAGCTGCTTCCGCTGCTCCGGAGCTTGTAGCCAATCGGAAGCGCGGCCTGGGCGGAGCACCAAGACAGGCTGATGCCTGGGAGGAACCATGAGACCATCTACCTGCTCCTTCGGAATTAAGAAGGGGCGACTCTCGTGCACTGCCAAGCTTCAACAGGAAGGCGTTCTCGAGAAAAGAAAACTTATTCTTGCTATTTATTTTAGCGTAAACAGTTCAGCAATTGTCACTGTAGTGAGCAAAAAATGAGAGTCCGTGAATGTGCTAATCTCGCGACGCTCCCCCGCTAGGGCTATGGTCAGAGACGCGTGTGCACGAAGAACTACATTTCCCATACTGCATCGCGTCCGACCCGGAAGTTTAAATCCCGCTCTCTACGGGAAGAGTATAGTGAATAAAAATATACATTAAAAATACAAGCACGCGGGGTTTTTGTTAGTTTTAGGTGAGTAGCTACTGTTTTGCCTCGGTGGGAGCCATCTTTCAAAAATAGCGGCTTCTTTAAGCCTCAAAACGCGTTCCTGAGCTTCGGTAGTCAGAGTGGCGCTCAAGACAGAAGGCGAAGGACGGGTGGACGGAATTGGCGGGAGAATAAGATTGGAGCCCGAGAGCTGATGCTGCCCCGACTTCTTAAGGTTCATGGACGCGGGTGAGAGGTGTTTGGATTTGTCGATTGGAGAGGAGTAGCTGAAAAGGGAGGAGGGTGGCCAACAAGAAAATGAACAGAGCAACCCATGCCGGGGTCTTAAAACTTCAAAGAGACTGAGAGCGCAGAACCTGGGAGACATCAGTGGTTGCTAATCGTCTATGTGTTGTCTTCCTCTTACATTGGATATTTAAGAATGAGCCAAACAAAAATCCTGTTCTCCAGGTGCTTACAATGTTGTCGATAGACATAGACATTACCATATAGTTGAGGCACTTTGTTAAATACCAAGTAAGAATTGGCTGGATGGAGCAGTTACCTTGAACTAATTAAGGTGTTTGTGTGTGTGTGTGTGTGTTTGTGTGTGTGTGTGTGTGTGTGTGTGTGTGCGCGCGCGCGCGCGTGTTAGTATCCTGGAGCCCCTTGGGAACCTGGCCCAATCACCCTTCTGCATAGGGCTAGCAGTTCCCTGACTGTAACGAAGTGCAAGGGTCCCTTTAAGAGACAAGTCCACCCACTCCGGATCTTCCTCACTCTCTCTCTTGCCTCTGAGGCAAACCAGTCTTTGCTACTCACTCTCCTCCCCCTCCCCCCTCTGTCTCTGTCTGTCTGTTTCTCTGTCTCTCTCATTTTCTCTTTCCTTTATGTCAAATAAACTCCACACTCAAACTGTCTGTATGCCTCTTTTGTCTGTCCCTCACCTGCCATGGGACCCACCGCCCCCATCATAACAGTGTGTTTGAACATCAAAATAAATTAGATTAAACAAGTTGTAAAGTGTGTGTGTGTGTGTGTGTGTAAAATTTGAACATCAAAATTAAGTTAAACAAGTTGTAAAGAGAGCAAGTATTCCAAGTAGAAGCAATAGCATGAGAAACAGAAATCTTTGGTGACGGATAGATTAGAAAGCCATTATGGCCAGGAATGTATCAGGACTCATGGACTCATATTTTCAGGGTGAATATTTGAAGAAAAATTCGGGTCTGGCCGGGCGGTGGTGGCGCACGCCTTTAATCCCAACACTCCGGAGGCAGAAGCAGGCAAATCTCTGTGAGTTCGAGGCAAGCCTGGTCTATAATTCCAGGACAGGCTCCAAAGCTACAGAGAAACCCTGTCTTGAAAGAAAAAAAAAATTCAGGTCTGATGGTACATGCTACTCTTGAGGCTGAGGCAAAGTCACTTGATGCCAAGAGTTCAAGACCATCCTGGCATGAACATGATGATTCATACCTGAGATGCCAACATTTGGGAGGCTGAGGCAGAAGGATCTGGGGTCTGGGGTTCAGGGTTGGGCTAAACAACACAGTAAGACCTTCATCTCAAAAGTAATTTCTAAGCCGGGCGGTGGTGGCGCACGCCTTTAATCCCAGCACTCAGGAGGCAGAGGCAGGCAGATCTCTGTGAGTTCAAGACCAGCCTGGTCTACAGAGCTAGTTCCAGGACAGGCTCCAAAGCCACAGAGAAACCCTGTCTCAAAAAAAAACTTTAAAATAAATAAATAATTTCTAAGAAACCAGCAAGGTGGCTCAGTGTGGGGGTTGGAAAGATGGCTCAGAGATTAAGAGTACTTGCTGTTTTGCAGGAGACCCAGATTCAATTCCCAGCACCTACATGGCAGTTCACGATCATCTGTAACTCTGGTTCCAGAAGATCTGACACCCTCTTCTGGCTTCCTCCAGCACCAGGCACACATGTAGTGTATATAGATATATGTGGGCAAAATACTCGAATACATAAAGTTTAAATGGTTTTGGGAGAAAAAGAAGATGGCTCAGTGGTAGAACGCAGCTGCACAGAGCCTAGTGACCTACATTCCGCCCCCAGGACCCACATGCTGGAAGGAGAAACTCTGACCCCTGCATGTATATATCCATCACGTGCACACAAAACAATACATGTAAAAAAGAAAGTTAGTGAAAAACATTTTGACCAGCTTGGACTGCATAGCAAATACAAGGTCAGCCAAGACTGTATAGCAAGATTCTGTGTCCAGAGAGAGAGAGAGAATCTTGAGAGAGAGTCCTCCACCTATAGACATTCAGATATCTTTAAAACATTTGTTACCGGAGGATTATTGACTATGAATGATGAACATATAAGAGTTAATTTTCTGTCTATTTTTGCATATATTTAAATTTCCAGCCTTGGCCGGAATTGGTGGCATACGCCTTTAATTCCAGCACTAGATAAGACAGAGGCAGGCATCACTCTGTGAATTTTGGGCAAGCCTGGTCTACAAAGCGAGTTTCAGGACAACCAAGGCAGCTACACAGAGAAACTGTGTCTCAAAAAGCTAACTAAATAAAAAATAAATTTTCAGTTTAGAGAAACGGCTCATTGAGTAATTTGTTGTGCATTCTAAACTAAGTTCAGATCCCCCAAACCTGTGGTGGTAAAAGCCTTTAATTCCAGCACCAAGGAGGCAGACGCCAGTCTGGTCTACATAGCAAGTTCCAGGCAAGCCAGAAACTGGTGCTTGTGATTTCAACACTGGAAAATAAAGACAGGAGGATCCTGGGGACGTACTGGCAAGCCCACCTAGTCAGTCTTTGAGTTGGATTAAGTGAGAGGCGAGAGCTCCTGTTTCAAACAGTAAGGTGGAGAATGGTAGAGGACACCTGATATTGACCTCTGGCCTCATGAGTACATACATCTGTGTGCACTCATAAAAGGTTTATGAGCTGCTGGGCAAGGTGGCACACACCTTTAATCCCAGCACCCAGGAGACGGGCAGGAGGATCTCTGTGAGTTTGAGGCCAGCCTGGTCTACAAAGTTAGTTCTTAGACAGCCGGGGCTACACAAAGAAACCCTATCTCAGAAAAAAGAAATATAAAAACAATGGTTGATCCACCTCACTGACCCAAGAATACTTTTTTTTTGAATCAGGGTCTGGCTGTGTACCCCCAAGCTAGCCTTGAACCTGCTATGTATGTATGTAGGTTAAACTTGTGTCCTCTTGCCTTAGCCTTCCAAATGCTAGGCTCATACGCATGGGACACCATACCCAGCTTGGAGGAATGAAAAGCTAATTTAGGAAGATTCACTGAACAGAACGTGGAGCTATATGATGTACTGAGTTGTACATTCATTGCCCATCCTTATTGTGTCCCAGTCTACAAGGGACATACAGATAAACGATTTAAGGCGACATTCATGTTCTTGGGAGCTTACCTTTTTTAAGTCCAGCGTTACTGTAATAACTTTTTAATTTTTTTAATTTGCTGCTTTGTTTCCTTGAGGCTGTCTTGCAGTTGTGGGGTTGTGGGGGAGGGATATCTAGATGATTCAGATTTGCTTCTACAGGCCAGTGGTGGCCCTAAGAAACAAGCCTACTTCTGTAAATAATTCTTGTTGCCGGTCAGTGGTGGTGCAGGCCTTTAATCCCAGCACTCGGGAGGCAGAGGCAGGCAGATCTCTGTGAGTTCAAGGCCAGCCTGGTCTACAAGAGCTAGTTCCAGGACAGGCTCCAAAGCTACAGAGAAACCCTGTCTCAGAAAAAAAAAAAAAAAAAATCTTGTTAACAAAGAAATAAGAATGGGTAGCTTATGCTACTTTTGTTCTTTTTTTTTTCTTTCCAGGAATAATGTGAGGATTCTTGTTCTCCCAAAAGCAAAACATAGGCAGTGCCACTGTGGGAACAGAAGATATCCTGGGAGGAAGCGTATTTGGCTTGTACTTGAGGAAACTGGTGACCTCAGATGGCTCCTGTGAAGATCAGCCACGTCGTCTCATTTTCTTCTCAGGCATGTTTAGTCACCAGCCGTGATGGTGTCTCTTTTGATGACCAAAAAGGGTGCATAGCTGCAGAAGACTTGTCCATGGCTTGTAGACAGCTGGCAAAAGCCTAGGCCTACCTATACCAGAGTTTCTAGAAGGGCAGTGTGGCCTTACTGCCATTGAAATCAGTCAAGGGCACCCAAGGCCATACTTGACCTCTGCTCCCTTATGAATGTTCTACAGTTTCCATGTGGGGCTCGATAGGCTTGGGGCCCAGTGCCAGTCCTCCACGGGGATTATTGGGGACGTCCTGCGGTTCCCCCAGTCATTTGCTTCATGCATTTACCCCCTTTCCTCTTACTACACTGATCTTTTTGAGGGCATTGGTGGGTAGAGTGTTAGCATCCCTGGTTCCCAGGCCCTCCTGGGAACGTGTAGTAGTACTTGGTGGAGATTGTGAGAGTCAGAAGCCTCTCCACACAAGGCTGGAGAGACTCAACGGCTAAGAACACTTGTTGTCTTGCAGAAGACTTAGTTTCAATTCTTTGTACCCATATGGCGACTCACAACCATCCTTAACCCCAGTTCCAGGGAATCCAACAGATATGTGATGGTGCACATATATGCATCCTGGAAAAACATTCATACTCATAAAATAAAAGTAAATAAATTATTTTTTTAATCTGCACATATTTCAGAGAGCACCCTTAGATGGTGCTTAGGAACTACTATATTAACCTTGAAATAAAATAAAAATTCTCTTAACCTTCCTTACCTGGAAGTCAGCTTGGGCGGTCACGGCTGCCCTCTCCTTCCTCTTTTCTTTCTTTCTTTTTTTTTTTTTTTTTTTTTTTTTGTTGTTGTTTTGTGCTTTTTTTTTTTTTTCAGACCAAGTCTCATTATCCCTGACTGGCCTAGAACTCTCTTTGTAGATGAGGCTGGCCTCAAGCTCACAGAGATATACCTGCCTTTGTTTGAGTATTGTTTGCTTTTGTGGGTTTATTGTTGTGGTGGGTTGTTTTTGTTTTGTTTTGTTTGGGTTTTTTATGGTTTGGGGGGTTTATTTCTTTTGTTTTTGTTTTGCTTTGTTTTATTTTTTTTGAGGGAAGTTCTTGCTACTTATCTCAGGCTGGCCTTGAACTCACTGTATATCCCAAATTGGCCTCAGACTTTGAAATCGTCCCCCCCATCCACCTGGTGCCTCATATCCACCATCAGTGTTTTGTCAGAGAATCTCAGTGAATATAGCAGTTTCTAACATGGTCTCCTTAAGACTGTTCTAGAAGCTGAAGAGAAGGATGAAAGTATGTCTTTAGGGCTGGGTGGTGGTGGGGCATGCCTTTAATCCCAGCACTTGGAAGAGGCACAGGCAGGTGGATCTCCATGAGTTCAAGGCCAGCCTGGTTTACTAGAGCTAGTTTCAGGGTAGGGACCAAAGCTACACAGAGAAACCCTGTCTCAAAAAAAAAAAAAAGAAAGAAAGAAACTATGTCTTTAGCCTCCCTCCCCAACCCATATTTTAATTAGACCTTTACTTTTATTTTATGAGAAAAATATTCACACATATACAAAATTGCAGTTTAAAGGAGGATTTTATTACTGAAACAAAACAAAAAAAGACAACCCATGAAAAACCATGATTCAAAGCTGGGTGCAATTGGGATTAGAGAGGTCTCTCAGTGGTTCTGAATGGTTGCTGGTTTCCCAAAGGACCCTGGTTCAGTTCCCAGCACCCACATGACACAACTGTCTGTAACTTTAGCTCCAGGGAATCTGATGCCCTTTTCAGGCCTCTGTAGGCACATGCAGGCAAAAACACCCATATACATTTAAAAAAAAGGGGGGGGGAAGCTGGGTATGTAGGTGCATAGGTACAAGCTTACACTCCCAGCACTTGAGGGCAGAGTCAGAGGGTCATCCTTGAGATCCTATTTCTAAAAAACAAAAACCATGAATATGGTTTTCTCTTTTATTTATAAAGAAGCTTAGAACTAGAGGAAGAAAGTCATTTCTTTGCTCAAAGCTGTTCAACCAAAAAGGATTTGCTTTTGCAAATCCTGAAATTTCTTTTTTTTTTTTTAATATTTTTCAAGACTTTATTTATTATATGTCAGGCCAGAAGAAAGCACCAGATCTTACTACAGATGGTTGTGAGCCATCATGTAGTTGCTGGGAATTGAACTCAGGACCTCTGAAAGAACAGTCAATGCTCTTAACCTCTGAGCCATCTCTCCAGCCCTCTTTTTTTTTTATTGATAATTATTGTGCTCTACATTTTTCTCTGTTCCTCTCCCTGCCTCTCCCCTCCCCCCTTCACTCCCCCCCAAGGTCCCCATGCTCCCAATTTACTCAGGAAATCTTGTCTTTTTCTGCTTTCTACTTCCCACGTAGATTAGATCTATGTAAGTCTCTCTTAGTGTCCGTATTGTTGTCTAAGTTCTCTGGGATTGTGGTTTGTAGGCTGGCTTTCTTTGCTTTATGTTTAAAAACCACCTATGAGGGAGTACATGTGATAATTGTCTTTCTGTGTCTCGGTTACCTCACTCAAAATAATGTTTTCTAGTTCCATCCATTTTCCTGCAAAATTCAAGCTGTCGTTATTTTTTTTCTGCTGTGTAGTACTCCATTGTGTAAATGTACCACATTTTCTTTTCCATTCTTCTATCGAGGGGCATTTAGGTTGTTTCCAGGTTCTGGATATGACAAACAAAGCTGCTATTAACATAGTTGAGCACATGTCCTTGTGGCACGATTGAGCATCCTTTGGATATATACCCAAAAGTGGTATTACTGGGTCTTGAGGAAGGTTGTTTCCTAATTTTCTGAGAAATCGCCACACTGACATCCAAAGGGGCTATACCAGCTTACATTCCCACCAGAATGCGGAAGTGTTCCCTTTTTCCCACAACCTCTCTAGCATAAGTTGTCATCAGTGTTTTTGATCTTGGCCATTCTTACAGGTGTAAGATGGAATCTCAGAGTTGTTTTGATTTGCATTTCTCTGATGACTAAGGATGTTGAACATTTCCTTAAGTGTCTTTCAGCCATTTTAGATTCCTCTGTTGAGAGTTCTCTGTTTAAGTCTGTACTTCATTTTTTTATTGGATTATGTGATCTTTTGGTGTCCAATTTCTTGAGTTCTTTGTATATTTTGGAGATCAGACCTCTGTGTGATGTGGGGTTAGTAAAGATCTTTTCCCATTCTGTAGGCTGTCGTTTTTTCTTATTGGCCATGTCCTTTGCTTTGCAGAAGCTTTTCAGTTTCACGAGGTCCCATTTATTAATTGTTTCTCTCAGTGTCTGTGCTGCTGGGGTTCTATTTAGGAAGTGGTTCCCTGTGCCAATGCGTTCAAGTGTACTTCCCACTTTCTCTTCTATAAGGTTCAGTGTGGCTGGCTTTATGTTGAGGTATTTGATCCATTTGGACTTGAGTTTTGTGCATGGTGATAGATATGGGTCTATTTTCATTTTTCTACATGTTGATATCCAGTTATGCCAGCACCACTTGTTAAATATGCTTTCTTTTTTCCATTTGATATTTTTTGCTTCTTTATCAAATATCAGGTGTTCGAAGATGTGTGGCTTGATATCTGGGTCTTCTGTTCGGTTCCATTGGTCCTCCTGTCTGTTCTTATGCAAATACCTCTTTTTTTTTTTTTTTGAGACAGGGATTCTCTGTAGCTTTGGAGCCTGTCCTGGAACTAGCTCTTGTAGGTCAGGCTGGCCTCGAACTCACAGAGATCCGCCTGTCTCTGCCTCCGAACCTGGAATTTCTTAAATCTCAATGTCACTGTCAAAGACTTTGAGTCATCCTTATATGAAAGCGTCAGTTGTAAATTAAGAATACAAGCTTTTGGGTTGGAGAGATGGCTCAGTGGTTAAGATCATTGCCTGCTCTTCCAAAGGTCCTGAGTTCAATTCCAGCAACCACATGGTGGCTCACAACCATCTGTAATGAGGTCTGGTGCCCTCTTCTGGCCTGCAGGCATATACACAGACGGAATATTGTATACATAAGACATAAATAAATATTTAAAAAAAAAAAGAATACAAGCTTTTGAGGGGCTGGAGAGATGGCTCAGCGGTTAAGAGCATTGCCTGCTCTTCCAAAGGTCCTGAGTTCAATTCCCAGCAACCACATGGTGGCTCACAACCATCTGTAATGAGATCTGGTGCCCTCTTCTGACCTTCAGGGATTCACACAGACAGAATAATGTATACATAATAAATAAATAAATATTTTTAAAAAAAGAATACAAGCTTTTGTTTTCTGTAGTGATGCACACCTACAGTTCCGACCCTCAGGAGGATTTGTGTTTGGGACTAGCCTGGACTAAATAAACAAAGGACTTATTTCATAGAATTATATAGGAGGTAAATAAATGTGTGTGGGGGCTGGAGAGATGGCTCAGAGGTTAAGAACATTGACTGCTCTTTCAGAGG
>PVIU01028803.1:0-18450 GCA_004026605.1 Ondatra zibethicus
AATGGAATTTTGGATCTAACAGCAAACTAATTACTTTTGTTCAGGCTGATTTTTTTTAAATTTTTCTATTTTTTTAATTTTTCCATTCAAAAATTACACTTCCTCCCCTCCCGCTACCCAACTAACCCTCCTCCCTCCCCCTCCATCCATAAGAGAGGGCAGGGTACCCTGCCCTGTGGGAAGTCCAAGGCCCTCCCCCATCCATCCCAGGCAAGGAAGGTATGCATCCAAATAGACTAGGGTCCCAAAAAGCCAATACATGCAGTAGAAACAGGTTTCAATGCCATTATCGATTGCTTCTGAGTCTGCCTCCATTGGCAGCCACATTCAGAGATTCCAGTTTGATCGCATGTTTGTTCAGTCCCAGTCCAGCTGGATTTGGTGAACTCCCATTACATCAGAAACATTGTCTCAGTGGGTGGACCAACCCCTAGCGGTCCTGACTTCCTTGCTCATCTTCTCACTCATTCTCCTCTTCAACTGGACCTTGGGAGCTCAGTCCATTGCTCTGATGTGGATATGGGTCTCTGCCTCTATCTCCATCTATCAGACAAAATTTCTATGGTGATATTCATGATATTTATCAGTGTGACTATAGGACAAGGCCAGTTCAAGCACCCTTTCCTCTACTGCTCAAGAACCTAAATGGGGACATCCCCGTGAACACCAGGGATCCCCTCTAGAACCATATCTCATGCCAACACTAAAATGGCTCCCTAAATGTAGACATCTTCTTCCCTCCTCCAATATCTGCCCTTCCTCCATCTCAAGCCTCCTACTCCCCCAAGGCCTCCCCTGTCCTTCCCTATTCCCTTCTCCTTCCTTCTCTACCCTTCCCCCAACCCCACCTCAACCACCTTGCTCCCAACTTTTGCCTAGCTATCTTGTTTGTTTCCAGTTTTCAGGAAGAGCTATATATGTTTTTCTTTGGGTTCACCTTGCTATTTGGCTTCTTTATCCTTGTGAACTATAGGCTTAATGTCCTTTGTTTATGGCTAGAGTCCATTAATGAGTGAATACATATCATATTCATTTTTTGAGTCTGACTTATCTCAATAAGGATAGTATTTTCTATTTCCATCCATTTGCATGTAAAATTCAAGATGTTATTGATTATTTTACCGCTGAGGAGTACTCTAATGTGTATATGTTACACAATTTCTTTATCCATTCTACCATTGAGGGACACCTAGGTTGTTTCCAGGTTCTGGCTATTACAAACAATGTTGCTATGAACATAGTTGAAAAAATGCTTTTGTAGTATGCTTGGGCATCTCATGGGTATCTTCCCAAGAATGGTATTGCTGGGTCTTGAGGTAGGTTGATTCCCAATTTCCTGAGAAACTGCCACACTGATTTCCAAAGTGGTTACAAAAGTTTACATTCCCACAAGCAATGGATGAATGTTCCCCTTACTCCACATCCTCTCCAGCACATCCTATCATTGGTGTTTATGATTTTACCCATTCTGACAGGTGTAAGATGGTATCTCAAAGTTGTTTTGATTTGCATTTCCCTGATTGCTAAGGAAGTTGAACATGACCTTCAGTTTTTTGTTTTATTGGTTTTTTTTTTTTTTTGGTCATTTGAACTTCTTCTGTTGAGAATTCTCTGTTCAGATCATTACCCCATTTTTAAAATGGGCTATTTAGGATTTTAATGTCTAGTTTCTGGAGTTCTTTATGTATTTTGAAGATCAGACCTTTGTCTGATGTGGGGTTGGTGATGATCTTCTCCCATTCAGTAGGATGCCTTTTTGTCTTAATTACTGTGTCCTTTGCCTTACAGAAACTTCTCATTTTCAGGAGGTCCCATTTATTCATTGTTGGTCTTATTGTCTGTGCTACTGGGGTTATACGTAGAAAGTGGTCTCCTGTGCCCTTGTATTTCAGGCTTCATCCCACTTTCTCTTCTATCAGGTTCAGTGTGCTCAGATTTATATTGAGGTCTTTGATCCATTTGGACTTGAGTTTTGTCCATGGTGATAGATATGGATCTATTTTCATTCTTCTACAGGTTGACATCCAGTTATGCCAGCACCATTTGTTGAAGATCCTTTCTTTTTTCCATTGTATAACTTTAGCTCCTTGGGTGAAAATCAGGTGTTCATAGGTTTGTGGCTTAATAGCCAAGTCTTCGATTCCATTCCATTGGTCAAGGTCTCTGTTTTATGCCAAACCCAAGCTGTTTTCATTACTGTAGCTCTGTAATAGAGTATGAAGTCTGGGATGTTAATGCCTCCAGAAGTTCCTTTATTGTATAGGATTGTTTGGCTATCCTGGGCTTTTTGTTTTTCCATATAAAGTTAGTTATTGTTCTCTCAAGGTCTATGAAGAATTTTGTTGGGATTTTGATGGGGATTGCATTGAATCTATACATTACCCTTGGTAGAATTGCCATTTTTACTATATTGATCCTACCAATCAAGGAGCATGGGAGCTCCTTCCATTTTCTGTTATCCTCTTTAATTTCTTTCTTGAAGGCCTTAAAGTTTTTGTCAAATAGATCTTTTACTTCCTTAGTTAGTGTAACCACAAGATACTTTATGCTATTTGTGGCTATCGTGAAAGGTTGTGTTTCTCTGATTTCCCTGTCTTCTCTATCCTTTGTGTATAGGAGTGCTACTGATTTTTTTTTAGTTGATCTTGTATCCTGCCACATCACTGAAGGTATTTATCAGCTGTGGGAGTTCTTTGGTAGCATTTTTGGGGTCACTTATGTACACTATCATATCATCTGCAAATAAGGAAAGTTTGACTTCTTCCTTTCCAATTTGAATCCCCTTATTCTCCGTATGCTGTCTTATTGCTATTGCTAGAACTTCAAGCACTATGTTGAAGAAATATGGTGAGAGTGGACAGCCTTGTCTTGTTCCTGATTTTAGTGGCTTTGATGTTCTCTCCATTTAATTTGATGTTAGCTGTTGACTTGCTGTATATTGCTTTTATTATACTTAGAAATGATCCTTTTATCCCTATTCTCTCCAAGACCTTTATCATAAAGTGGTTTTGAATTCTTTCAAATGCTTCTTCAGCACCTAATGAAATGATCATATGGATTTCTTCTTTCAATTTGTTTGTATGATTGATTACATTGATAGATGTTCATATGTTGAATGAGCTCTGCATCCTTGGGATGAAGCCTACTTGATCATAATGGATAATTTTTTTTTTGCATTGATGTTCATGAGTGAGATTGGTCTGCAATTTTCTTTCTTGGTTGAGTCTTTGTGTGGTTTTGGTATCAGAGTAACTTCAGCTTCATAAAAAGTGTTTGGCAATGACTCTTCTGATTCTATTATGTGAAACACCTTAAGGAGTATTGTAACAGCTCTTCTTGGAAGTTCTGGTAAAATTCTGCATTAAACCCATCAGGTCATTGGCTTTTTTTTTGGGAGTTTTTTTTTATGACAGCTTCTATTTCCTCACTACTTATAGGTCTATTTAAATTGTTCAACTGGTCTTGATTTAATTTGGTATATGGTATTTATCTAAAAAAAAAAGGCCATTTCCTTTACATTTTCTAGATTTGTAACATATAGTTTTTTTGTAGTAAGAACTAATGATTCTTTGTATTTCCACAGTGTCTGTTGTTATTTCCCCCTTTTCATTTCTGATCTTGTTAATTTGCATGTTCTCCCTCTGCCTTTTGATTAGTTTGCATAGGGGTTTGTCAATCTTGTTGATTTTCTCAAAGAACTAGCTGTTTGTTTCATTGATTCTTTGGGTTCTTTTCTGTGTTTCTATTTTGTTGATCTCAGCCCTCAGTTTTATTATTTCCAGTCTTCTACTCCTCCTGAATGAGTCAGCTTCTTTTATTTCCAGAGTTTTCAGCTCTGCTGTTAAGTCTCTAATGTTAGCTTTCTCTGTTTTTTTTTTTTAATGTGGGCACTTATTTCTATGAACTTTCCTCTTAGGACTGCTTTCATAGTGTTCCAATGGTTTGGGTATCTTGTGGTTTTATTTTCATTGAATTCAAGGAAGACATTAATTTCTTTAGTTGACTGTTCAGTTTCCATGAGTTTCTAGGCTTTCTGAGGGTAGAGTTGTTGTTAAATTCTAACTTTATTTCATGGTGATCCAATAAGACACAGGTGGTTACTAAAATTTTTTTTTGTCTCTGTGGATGTTTGCTTTGTTACCGAGTATGTGATCAATTTTCGAGAAGGTTCCATGAGATGCTGAGAGGAAGGTATATTCTTTCCTATATGGGTGGAATGTTCTATAGCTGTCTGTTAAGTTCATTTGATTCATTACCTGCTTTAGTTCTCTTATTTCTCTCTTAGTTTTCTGTCTGGTTGAACTGTCCATTGGTGAGAGAGGAGTGCTGAAGTCTCCCACTATTATTGTGTGGGGTTTGATATGTGCTTTGAGTTCTAGTAATGTTTCTTTTACATATGTGGGTGCTTTTATATTAGGGGCATAGATATTCAGGATCAAGACATCGTCTTGATAAATTTTTCCTGTTATGAATATAAAGTGTCCATCTCCATCTCTACTGATTGATTTTAGTTTGAAATCAATTTTGTTAGATATTAGTATAACCACACCTGCTTGTTTCAAGGTCTGTTTGATTGAAAAACCTTTTCCCAACCCTTTACTCTGAGATAATGTCTGTCTTTGTGTTTGAGGTGTGTTTCTTGTAAACAGCAGAATGTTGGATCCTGTTTTCATATCCACTCTCTTAGCCTGTGCCTTTTTATAGGTGAGTTGAGTCCATTGATATTAATTGATATTAATGACCAGTGGTTGTTAACTCCAGTTATTACTTTTTTTGGTTGTAGAGTTTGTGTGTTTCCCTTCTTTGAGTTGAGTTGGTGGAGGGTTGTTAGATATCTGAGTTATTATGGGTATTCTTGGCTTCCTTAGGTTGTGGTTTTCCTTCTAGTGTTTTCTGTAAGGCTGGGTTTGTGGCTATGTATTTCTTAAATTTGTTTTTATCCTGGAATATCTTGTTTTCTCCACTGATGGTGAAAGAAAGCTTTCTTGGTTATAGTAGTCTGGGCTTGCATCCCTGCTCTCTTAGTTTCTGGAGCACATCTGTCCAAGACCGTCTGGCTTTCATGGTTTCCATAGAGAAGTCAGGTGTAATTCTGATAGGTTTACCTTTATATATTACTTGAACTTTTTCCTTTGCAGCTCTTAATATTCTTTCTTTATTCTGTATGTTCTGTGTTTTGATTGTGATATGGCTAGGGGATTTTTTTTTTTTATCCAGTATATTCAGTGTTCTGTAAGCTTCTTGTACCTTCATAGGAATGGCCTTCTTTAGGTTGGGATCGTTTTCTTCTATAATTTTGTTGAATACACTTTCTGGGCTGTAATTCTCCTTCTTCTACCCCTATTATTCTTAGGTTCTATTTTTCATGGTGTCCCAGATTTCCTGGATGTTTTGCTTTACGAATTTGTTGGATTTGCTGTTTTCTTTGATTGATGCGTTTATTTCTGCTATAGTATCATCCACATCTGAGATTCTTTTTTCTATCTCTTGTATTCTGTTGGTTATGCTTGTTCTGTAGTTCCTGTCCATTTACCCATGTTTTCCATATCCTGTCTACCCTCAGTTTGTGTTTTCTTCATTGCCTTCATTTCAGTTTTCAAGTTTTGAACTGTTTCTATTACCTGTTTGATTACTTTTTTTTTGGTTTTCTTAGGCATCTTTGAGGGATTTATTCATTTCTTCAAACTTTTTGTTAGTCTTCTCATCCATTTCTTTAAGGGAGTTTTTCACGTCCTGTTTAATGGTCCTCTAGTACTTTCATAATGTTACAGTTAAAGTCTATTTCTTCTACTTCTTCTGGATTAGGGCATTCAAGTCTTCCTGTTGCACGTTTGCTGTATTCTGCTGTTATCGTGTTTTTTTTCAGGGTGTTGGAGGAATTCTTTTATTGGTGCCTACCCATCTCTTCCTTCAAATGCTGTCAGGGGAGTCTTGGCGGCTTGCTCCAATATTTGCTGTGGCTAACTATGCTGGAGTTGGATCTCAGAACCCCTCCACCCTGTAGTAAGCTGTGGTGGTAGATCTAAGGACCCACCAGGTGGAAATGATTGCTTGGTGGCAAGCTTGGATGGGATAAGTAGTGGAAGCCAGTAGCTGTGGAGCAGACCCACTGAATGGCCAGAAAGTTTATGGGGTTGAGGGTGCCTGTACTCTGTTCCCGGGGCATCCAGCTGGCCGGCCGGGCGTGTACACACTTTCCCGTCCGGATGGATCTCCTGGTGCAGCTTATTTATTCTTTTGATGACCAATTTCTTGAGTTGTTTTTATATTTTGGAGATCAGTCCTCTGTCTGATGTGGGGTTGGTGAAGATCTTTTCCCATTCTGTAGGCTGCTGTTTTGTCTTTTTGACTGTGTCCTTTGCTTTACAAAAGCTTCTCAGTCTCAGGATGGCCAATTTTTTTTTTATTGTTGCTCTCAATGTTTGTGCTACTGGTGTTGTATTTAGGAAGTGGTCTCCTATGCCAGTGCATACAAGTGTACTTCCCACTTTCTCTTCTATGAGGTTAAGTGTGGTTGGTTTTATGTTGAGGTCTTTGATCCATTTGGACTTGAGTTTTTTGCATGGCAACAGATATGGATATATTTTTACTCTTTTACAAGTGGATATCTGGTTATTCAAAGCACCTTTTGTTTAATATGCTTTCTTTTCTCCATTTTATATTTTTTGCTTCTTTGTCAAAATTCAGGTGTTCATATGTGTGTAGATTGATGCCTGGGTCTTCAATTGGAAGCTTATATTTAATTATAAATGTTTGCCCTTTTCTTGGCTTGTTTATAGCAAACTTTTCTTATCTTATATTATCCCATCTATCTTTGGCCTCTGGGCTTTTATATTTCTCTTTTTCTGTATATTTTTATTTACTTCTTTCTGGGTAACTTGCTGTTTAGCTGGGTTGCAGATCCCTAATGTCCTCCTCTCCTTGTTCTCTCTTACTCCTTCTCTCTTCCCAGATTTCTGCACCTATTTATTCTCTCTGCCTGCCATCACCTTATATTTTTTCTACTGCCTTGTTATTGTCCATTCAGCTCTTTATTAGACCATCAGTTGTTTTATACATGGAAAGTAACACACCTTCACATAGTTAAACAAGGACAACATAGAAAAATGAAACATATATTTGCATCATTAAAACAAATGTTCCACAACATAAACAAATGCAACACATCTTAAATAATCTTCTATAGTATAACAATAATTAAAACAAATTTATAAATTCCTTAAATTTTCTTTCCAGTCTCTGTTCATATTGAGCCATGCCTCAATGTTTCTCTAAATGGCTACTTCTATGAATAATTAAGAAATAAGTTACAAAAATTAGTTGATGACATTTCAGAAATTTGAGGTCTTTTGCTTACTCAGGTTTTCTTCCTTCATGATAATTCAAAATATAAAATCATGATTTGGATTATTAGTTTGAAAAATTTTCAAATTATAGAAAGGATGTGACTGATGGATGGAAGGGAGATGTTAAAATTAGCCATATTTTTACCAACATTTAAGAATTGGAAATATAAGCAATGTACTTGAAGAACTTATAATTTTTTCATCCATTATATTTATACCAATAACAGCAACAAACTACTGTGAGTGTTAAAGATACATACAATTAACATAATATTGGTAAAATTCCTTTTCATAGCTGGTTAGCGTGGTGCACATATATATAGCCTTTACTTTGGACTAGTATTATTGGACATATGTTTGAATGTACATAAAATGATCACATTTCAAAATTAATAAGTAAAAAAGTAAGAAAATCTCTAAAACCTAAACAAAATAAATTATCTAAAAGCTTAATAGAATCTTATAACATTTAATAATTATTATTTATAAAATGTTGCAAATGAAATGGTCAGAGGGATGACTCAGCCTTTTTAGTCATACCTGATGTAAATGAAAGTCATTTTAGCATGCAAGATTAACAAGAATAAAAAGAAATATGGCATGTTTTCTATTATAAATGAATAATTGTGTTTATATATAATATATTAACATGAATGTATATGTCTAAATGTGTTAATTTATCATATTAAAGGAGGAAGTGTAGAGGGAGATTATTTAGGATGAGGAAAGGGACTCATGGGAAGAGGCAAGAGAAGGTAATACAGAACAATATGCAAACATAATATAAGAGATAGGCAAAGGCAATATCTTGATTTATCAATGCCCTCATGGAACACAGCACAGAAGAGCATGAATGCAAAGTTATGTAACTATCAGTGAAAGCAGTATTTTCAGAAGGAAAAATATCATAGTGTTTAATTTTCATGGAATTAAAATTTTAGAACATATATTTCTGGACTTCTTATTCTTTTATCTTTTTTTCTGCTATCAACAGTATTCAAAAAAATAGCCATAGAAAATCAACACTAATTGATAGTCCTATAAAAACATTTGTTAAGTCTTCAATAAAAAACTTAAAAACATTTTGTAATAATCTCATTTATATATTCGAAAAACATTTTCTAGTCCTATTTTAAGTACTGTAATAACTTTACCTCTATCTTCCTCTCTCTCCTTTCCTCCCTTTCTCTTTCTGTTCTTCTTTTCCTGTTTCATTTTTAAGAAGATATCTTGTAATTGTATGTTATTGTGACAAGTAGTCATGGGATATCTTAATATCATTGATGTGGACTTTAAAAGAAAAGAATGTCTTTATGAATTTCAAATAGTGTTTTATCAATGTACTTACTAATTCATGCTCAAAAATGTAGTTTGAAAAGTAGAGAGTATAAATTTGAATTCTGATTTCTTAATATATAATTTCAACGTGTCAAACTTTCTATTAACATAAAAATCTTTGTCTAATGTGTCCAACTATGATTATTTTTATTTGTCTGTTAGAGGATATATACTTAGAATGTGGTCATGGATTATGCTTGTTAAGTAACATGGCAGTTGTAGATTCTCCCCCAAGTTTCACAACTTCACTATGCCTGGGTAGTTATCTAGGTTCTGAGTATCAGGTATGATTTTTCCTCTTACTGAGCAGATCTGAAGACCAATCACAGAACTGTTGGTTAACACAAAGGTACTTCTGGGATTCTGAATTCATATGGATATGGTGTCATGTTTGCTGTAGTCCATAAGTGTGTCACAGCTGGGTCTCTCTCTTCTTTGGAAACTTTCTTGGCACTTCTGGTACCATAAAAGAGAGTTCCTAGGGAGGAAAATTTCTAATCAATTCTAGCTCAGAGGCCTCTGTACCCTGTGTCTGAAGTCTTTTATATATTATTTTAAAATTAAAACACAACTAAGTCATATTGTATATAAGTTTCACAGAGCATTAGTAATCATTGAACAAAATCCCTTTACACAAAATAGAGAAAATGTGGATCAAAAAAGGAACAAGATCATGCCCACAAAATTTGAATTTTTAAATGGGAAAAATCACTGGAATATTATTAAAATGATAGCAAATAAAAAAACTTGTTTCTTTCTTGACTGTGTTATCAATTAGATCCCTCTTACTCTTCTTACTTTTGTTTTCATATAGCACTGCAAAATATGAATTTTTATAATTTTGTAGAGATACCATAAATGTAATACTTCTGGTCTGCTGATGCTCACTGTATACATATTTTGGTAAAGAAATTTAAGTCCCATTTAATGTTAACAAAGCATCTTGAAAATACTGTGGGCTAATTTTTTTAATTCTTTTCTTCATTAGGAAAATAATGGTATTTTCATCAGTATGTTGAAATATTTGATTAAAGTTGCCTCTAGGTTTAGGTATTGGAAACAATGATGACCCTTTAAATAGATTATAGACTTGTTGAATATGTCTGTTACCAAACCATATGTTTCTTTTTCCTTTTTGTCTATAGAGATAGAGTTGCCAGGGCAACTGAGATATGTAGAGTGTTACAGAATAACATTTGTTGACAGTTTCTGGTCTGATTACTGCCCAGCCAGTATCTTAGAAGAAAAGACAGTGCATATTCTATTTCTGGTGTTATAAACAGCACTCTTTGTTTTATGTCAAACATATTCCTTAATGAATATGTCCTTGTCATAGAAATCCTATTTTTTTTTTGGTGGCAGGCATATTTAAGAAAAAAATATATATTTCTAGTAGAAAAATTTTCCTCCTAATGCAGAAATACCCAAAATTAAGTTAATTGCCACTATGTGATAGGAGAGCGAGCACTAAGTTCCCTTAATCTACCCTGAATTTTTCACTTTTGCACACCTGTTTGTGTCAAATGATCATCTGAGTTCATTTGTCATGATAACAGACTGCATTCGCCAACAACTAACCATCTATTAAGAATCTATTTGTCCTCAAAAGCAAAGAAAAACTAGGATAAAATAATATATCCTAGTCACATAATCAGCGTTACAGTTCTGATAAAGAAGTCAAATGTAGGGGAAACTTTGCAAATCTTTTAAAATGAAAATGAGAGAAGGCTAATTTATTAAGGAAAATTATGCTAGGAGCTCCTAATTCTACCAAGTCTCTTCCTTTTCTACATAATTTGACTACAGAGAGTATTAAAATAGAGCATTACAACTTGAGTTTGGGTTTTCATTTTATTATTATAATGTTGACTATCAAAGTATTCACCACACATAAATGGTAAATCATCTAATCTCTGTTCAGAATCCCATAAACTGTCTTTAGCTTCACCATTTTATGTTATTGTGCTTGAAATATTTATAAAAGCACCCGCAGAATAAAATTTTTCAATGTTAGGGTCCAGCAAACTATTGATTGCTTATTTATACTAGTCTCCATTAAATATTAAATTCATATTATACTATCTGCCATTAAAAGTTATCATTTAATATTATAAAAGTAGTGACTATATATATTAAGTGTATACTAATAAAATATGTAATAAATGTAAAAAATACAAAATGGTGTTCCAAAAGATCACTTGGTCATTATTAAAATCCATGTAGAATATGATAAATGGGTTAAAGCACATCTTTAAGCATACTGGGCTTTGTATTTTTATGTCAACTTGACACAAGCTTCTATGGGAACTCTTCAGTCAATAGTGTTTAAGATAGTTACTACCCCAATTTGCATATATTTGGTGACAAATAGATTCTTAATAGATGGTTAGTTGTTGGCGAATGCAGTCTGTTATCATGTCAAATGCAGTATATATGTAATATATATATATATATATATATATATATATATATATGTGTGTGTGTGTGTGTGTGTGTGTGTGTGTAAGAGCATGCATTGCCCCATTGTCTGTTGGATTCTGTCCCTGTTCCCCGCTCATGCAGAGAACTACTGATCTCTGAATCTTCCACTAAATAAAGAAAACTTTAATATTCTCCATTCTGAACTATAGTGGGACTGTATTATTATAGTCTACAACAGACTGGCCCCCATGTGGGATGGAGCATGGTTGAACACGAGTCTGTGACCAGCTCTAAAGGTCCGAAGATTTCTCCTCCCCTTGTCCACGTAGCTTGAAAACTCTCCACAGCTGAGCTCTAACTTTGGCATGCAGGTTCAAATATTTTGACTGGTGTGGTGACTTGTGAATTTCCCACATCTTACTTGTCCACACAGCTTTCCATGCCTGCTACACTGGGAGTACATCTTCCCCATCTTCTTCCTTGTTTGTGTTTGTTGCTTGCAAACTATGGGTTCCTTGATATTCTGACCATCAAAAAACCCTTCTCTTATAAAGAATTGATTTAATTGTTCTCAATTTGTTACACATATTTACTGTAGGAAATCCTTCTGCCAGTAGACTTTCAGTTACCTGCCCATTTTGGCATGGGCTTTCACACTAGAAATGCTCATGTAATGTGTGTGCTCTCTTCCAGCAGCTGGATTAGGTTGCTATTCCCCATTCAAGCAGAGGACTGTGATCTGTGAATCTACCCCTAAATAAAAAGTTCTTTATTATAATCAATTCTGAGCTAGTATGGTATTTTTAGCACCTGTCTTCATCTGGCACCCGACGTGGATCCCAACTCCACCTACTGGGTGGACCCATCTGAAAGGCCCCAAAATGGTCCACAGCCTGGAAAGTCTCCTAGCCAAGCCTGCCTGGCTTTCACCTACTAAAAGTTTTTGTTTGTTTGTGTTTTGTAAAATCCCCACCACAGTGGAGTTAAGTGTGTGTGGTGACTTGGAATTTTTCCAAGCTCACACACATTCACTCCACCATTGCCGCATTCCCTGCCATGTGGCAACTTGAGAATCTTCTGGTTTGTGCATCCTGCTCCTGAGTTCTGGTCTCTTGCTTCGTGTACAGAATTGATTTAATTGCTTTTAATTTGTCAAGCAAAGCATATTTGTCAATATTTAACCAGAACCAAGGCAGAAAACCAAAGCAGCACAGGACTGTTTGTGCTGCTGCCAGCTGTGAATCTACAACTGTGACATTTGCTGTCCAATAAAGATTATTACACATAAAACTATTTACTAGATCTCATAACACAGGTAACTATTTGATTAATTAATAAATCAATAAACTTGAAAGTTATATAATTGCAGACAACGTTACCATGCAATATTTCAGTAATGTTTTGCTGATACTATGGATTGTATTCTGCAACACTCAAATGGTTTTTGTGATACATCCATTTATTGGATATTGGGATTCAGTTTTGTTCTTCGTATTATATCATTAAGAAATTGGTTTCATAACTAAGCCAAGAATGAGGCACTTTTAGAAATGATACAATATTTACAGACTAATAATAAACAGCTAGTTGACAGGATTAATATCATCAAAAATCAAAAGTTACCTTAAAAAATAATACTATTGAAAAGGATAATATTAATTTGACAGACAAAATTCAATCCATGCCAAAGGGTACTGAGAAACTATCTGATAGAATTCATACTTTTGAATTTGACAATCAAAATTTGTTAAAAAATTATGATAGGTTAGCAGATAGAGTATCTCTCCAGGAAGGCAATCTGCATGCTATCGAAATAATGTCCAAGGATGAGATGTTATCTTTAAAAGAAAAACTTCAGACCTTGGAATCACATGTGCAGAATGAGGACCAAAGGCTATGTGTCTCAAACAAATAACTAGAAATATATACAGGCCAGGAGATTCAGACTTTACAAAAGACAGTACTAAAAAGATAATATACGATTGCGGTAATTATTGTTGCTGATGAGCAGGGAAAGAAGGTACAAGGACAGGATTTAATATTGACAATACCTGTCAGAGATGATTTAACAAGGGTTTTAGCTTTCTACCCTGTAATCTACTCTGACAAAGCATCAAGTTCTCAATGCCCAAAAGGATCCAAAGAAGGTAGATGGATAACTATAAGAATGAATGATCTAAAAGAAATTAAGCAAGCCATAGTATCTGATTGTTTTCATTCAGCATTTGTTAGGGAGATGGTAAAGACATGGGCTTCTAACAATAAGGCTACCTCAAAGAACTGACTTCAGTTAGTTTCAGCAGTCTAGGATGATGTGCCCCTACTGCTGTGGAAATATTATTTGTGAAAAGAGACAAATATTTTAGATTGACAAGGAAAAGCAAAAGAAAAAAAAATTGATCAAATTCTTGGTAAGGGCACTTATGCTGACCTACAGGCTCAAACTCTTTACAATGAACAAATTTTGTCCCTATTTCACAAAGCAGCCTTAAATGGCTGGGACAGGATTCAAGAATTTAGAAAAACAATTGAATCATATAGCAGGGTTAAACAGGGCCAGATATAAACCTTTAGTAACTTTTTATATTAACTAAGGCTATAAAAATAGGAGTAACAGTCACAGAAGATAGACGAGTACTTATTGAATCTCTGGCTTTTGAAAATGTTAACTTAGAATGCAAAAAGATACTTGGACCTTTAAAGGTTATATTGGCTCCAAGGGAAGAATGGATCCTGCATACAATGAACATTGAGACATTTGACAATAATACTGAATTGTGGGTAGGAGAAGCAAATTCCAAAGGTATGAGAAGACATAAAATTGCCCGATGTTTTAATTGTGGTACAATAGGACAACTGAGAAGGTATTGTAGATAAGGAATTTCTAATAATAATGATGTTTCCTTTGGGAGTGGCAAAAATAGAAGCTGTCAACCTTCTGGATAATGTAGAAGGTGTGGCAAAGGCCAACATTGGATCAACAAATGAAGATCAACAAAAGAGTGGCAAGGCATCTCAATAACATCAGACAACTCCTTGGGGGACCTCTTGCAGGCCCCCAAGTCAAAAATGGTCCAGTCATTCCCAGTCACTGTGGAGAAAATGTCTCACCAGGAAAATTTAAAAATCTAGAGGCTTCTGTAAAATATCATACTGTTCTGAATGATGGAATAAACATGGAGGATGAATAAAAAATTCCAATAAAAAATTGGAAATATACATTCTGGCAGACTTCTATAAATGATCAAAGACCAAAGTTAAGAGTGCATAATGGCATTGTAATTATGGGTTTGATAAATGTGGGTGTGGACATGAGTATCATCACTCCAGAATTTTGGCATTCAAATTGGCCTCTTCAAGATGCAGATGTTCAATTCCTAGAAACTGAAACTCTATCTCAAGTGAAACAAAGCACGAGGTGGCTTGAATGCATAGGGACAGAAGGACAGAGAGGAAGAATGAGGCCGTATGTGGTTAATATTACAGTGAATTTACTGGGTCATGACCTGCTGCATCAATGGAATATCCAGATTAACATCCCTGAAGTCCCAGAATCTCATATTTCTGGGAAGGATATTATAAGGTACTATACACCAAGGTCACCAGCCATTTCGGTTTTAAAAGAACACAAGGAAAGCGGCAAAACTAGGTAACAATGGCCCTACCAAACTGTTAACTAAGAAACCAATATGGCTTAAATAGTGGTCTTTAACAGGAGACAAATTGCAGGCTTTAGAACAGCTGGTACAAGAGCAACTAGATGCTCACCATATCGAAGAATTAACCAGCCCTTGAAATTCTCCTGTATTTGTTGTTAAAAGATATAGGGTAAATGGAGAATGGTGATAGATCTATGAGCTGTCAACAAGGTAATTCAGCCTATTGGCCCTCTACAATCTAGAATTCCTCCGCCTTCTCTATTGCCAAAATTATGGCATCTTATAGCTTTGATTTAATAATCTTCACTATACCTTTACAAGAAAGGACAGAGAAAAATTTGCCTTCACAGTGCCTACTTATAATAATTCTCAGCCTACTAGGAGATGTTAATGGACTATCCTCCCACAAGGATTGCTCAGTAGCCCCACATTGTGCCAATACTTTGTAAGTCAGACATTGGAAATAATATGTAAACAATTTCCTAAATCTATAATTTACCATTACATGAATGACATTTTGCAATCTTATTCAAACATAGATACTTTAGAAAAGATGTTTGAAGGAGTAAAGAAAGTTTTGCCAAACTGGGATTTCAAATGGCTCTTGAAAAAATACAGAGAGGATATTATGTCAATTATCTATGTTATAAAATAGGTTTATAGAAAATTAGAACACAAAAGGTACAAATTAGGAGAGACCGATTGTGGGTTCTTAATAACTTTCAAAGATTGTTAGAAGACATTTCCAGTCTGCAACTATCTGTTGGGATAACACTGGATCTAATAATTCATTTAAACAAAACCTTAGCTCTCTCCCTGTGCTGAGATCGGAGGCACACACTGGTAGGGCTGTGCCCGCCTGGTGGTAAGATCCCCGCGGGCCGGGCTTCTTTGTTTCACAGGACACTGCACCCCCACCACACCCCACCACCCCCCCCCGCAAGATCACCCTTTCCTCGGTGGGGCTTTGGTACCCCAGCACTCTCTCTTCCTGTACTGAGATCAGAGGCACACACTGGTAGGGCTGTGCCCTCATGGCTGTAAGAGATCCACAGGCCGGGCCTCTTTGTTTCACAGGACACTTCACCCCCACCCCACCCCCAACCCCCGCATGATTGCCCTTTCCTAGGTGGGGATTCGGTACCCCAGCACTCTCTCTTCCTGTGCTGAGATCGGAGCCGGCTCACACTGGTAAGGTTGTGCAAGCCTGGTGGTAAGGTCCTTGCAGGCCTCTTTGATCAACAAGACCCTGCACCCCGCCCCTGCAAGATTGCCCTTTCCTCTGTGGAACATTGGAACCCCAAGAATCTCTCTCCCTGTGCCGAGATTGGAGGTACATAAGGATCGGAAGTCAAGAAGGGACTTCCTCTTCCTGCACTGATATCAACTATCCAGAGGGGTGAGTGTGTACAAGCCATCCTGGGACATTCCAACCCACTGAGACTCCCCTGACAGAAATCAGAGGAACAGATGGGTAGGCATCAATCTAAGAATTCTTCCAACAATCTGAAAAGCAACATGATAACAGCAAAAACCAATGAGTACTCAACAGGAAAACCTGAGCAACCTAACACAGAAAAAGTAGAAGAAATCAACTTTTAATGTAGCTTCATGAAAGTGATAGAGACCTATAAATAAGAGGTGAAAAACGCCTTTGAAGAAAGGGATGAGAAAACTAACAAAAAGTTAGAAGAAATGAATAAATTCCTCAAAGATACCCTAGAAAACCAAGAAAAAGCAATCAAACAGGTAATGGAAACAGTTCAAGACATAAAAACTGAAATGGAGACAATGAAGAAAACACAAACCGAGGGAAGGCTGGAGATGGAAAATCTGGGTAAATGATCAGGCATGGCAGAGACAAGTATAACTAACAGAATAAAAGAGATAGAAGAAAGAATCTTAGATGCTGAAGATACGATAGAGAAAATAAACTCATTGATCAAAGAAAACAACAAATCCAACAAATTGTCATAAAAAATCATCCAGGAAATCTGGGACACCATAAAAAGACCAAACCTAAGAATAATAGGGGTAGAAGAAGGAGAAGAAGCACAGCTCAAAGGCCCAGAAAATATATTCAACAAAATTATAGAAGAAAACATTCCCAACCTAAAGATAGATAAGCCTATGAAGGTAAAAGAAGCATACAGAACACCAAATAGATTGGATCAAAAAAAGACATCTGCTCGCCATATAATAATCAAAACACAAAACATACAGAATAAAGAAAGAATACTAACAGGTGCAATGGAAAAAGGCCAAGTAACGTATAAAGGTAAACCAATCAGAATTACACCTGACTTCTCTATGGAAAACATGAAAGCCAGAAGGTCTTGGATAGATGTGGTATAGACACTAAAAGACCATGGATGCAAGCCCAGACTACTATACCCAGCAAAGCTTTCATTCACCATTGATGGAGAAAACAAGGTATTTCAGGATAAAAGCAAATTTAAGTAATACGTAGCCACAAACCCAGCCTTACAGAAAGTATTAGAAGGAAAACCACAGCTGAAGGAAGCAAGCAACACCCATAATAACACAGACATCTAACAGCCCTCCACTAGCACAACTCAAAGAAGGGAAACACACAAACTCTACAACCCTAAAAAAATAACCGCAGTTAATAACATCTGGTAATTAATATTACTTAATACCAACGGACTCAATTCACCTATAAAAAGGCAGAGGTTAAGAGAATGGTTACGAAAACAGGATCCAACATTCTGTTGTTTACAAGAAACAAACCTCAACCACAAAGACAGACATTATGTCAGAATAAAGGGTTGGGAAAAGGTTTTTCAATCAAACGGCCCTAAGAAACAAGCAGGTGTGGCTATACTAATATCGAACAAAATTGACTTCAAACTAAAATCAATCAGAAGAGTTGGAGATGGACATTTTATACTCTTAAATGGAATAATCCAACAGGATGAAGTCTCAATCCTAAATATATATGCCCCTAATATAAAAGCATCCACATATGTAAAGGAAACATTAATAGAACTCAAGGCACACATCAAACCCCACATTCTAATAGTAGGAGATTTCAACACTCCTCTCTCACCAATGGACAGGTCAACCAGACAGAAACTTAACAAAGAACTAAGAGGACTAACAGATGTAATGAATCAAATGGACATAATAGACATCTATAGAACATTCCACCCAAACAGGAAAGAATATACCTTCCTCACAGCATCTCATGGAACCTTCTCAAAAATTGATCACATTCTCGGTAACAAAGCAAATATCCACAGATACAAACAAATTGGAGTAACCACCTGTGTCTTATCGGATCATCATGGAGTGAAGTTAGAATTTAAAAATGACTCCACCCCCAGAAAGCCTACAAACTAGAAACTGAACAGTCAACTCCTGAACCACTCCTGGGTCAAGGAAGAAATAAAGAAAGTAATTAAAGTCTTCCTTGAATTCAACGAAAATAAGAATACAACATACCCCAACTTATGGGACACAATGAAAGCAGTGCTAAGAGGAAAGTTCATAGCACTGAGTGCCCACATAAAGAAAACGGAGAAAGCACACATTAGTGAATTAACAGCACACCTAAAAGCTCTGGAAAAAAAAAAAGAAGCAGACTCACACAGGAGAAGTAGAAGAATGGAAATAATCAAACTGAGGGCTGAAATCAACAAAATAGAGACACAGAAAACAATCCA
>PVIU01028804.1:0-18455 GCA_004026605.1 Ondatra zibethicus
GATTGTTAATCAGAGAAATCCTGTCTGGAAAAAACCAGAGAGTGGGGAGGGGAGAGGGAAAGGGAGAAGGACAGGGAGGAAGGCATAACTAACAAAGAAAATTACACTTGTAGTATATCAAGTGACAGATATAAAACAAATTGTAGTAAGAGGCATGGGCCTGCTTTTGGTCCCGGCGGCCACCCGGCTCCCACCTCCTGGTGCCTTGCTAGCTTATGCCCGAAATAATTAGACAGAAACTGTATTCATTGAAATACTGCCTGGCCCATTAGCTCTAGCCTCTTATTGGCTAACTCTCACATATTTGTTTAACCCATTTCTAATAATCTGTGTGTCACCACGAGTCATGGCTTACCGGGAAAGATTCAGCTTGTCTGACTTGGCAGCTTCATGGCAGGCGACTCTCCCTGACTCTCCTTCTCTATCCCAGAATTCTGTTCTGTCTACTCCACCCACCTAAGGGCTGCCCTATCAAAAGGCCGAGGCAGTTTTCATTATTCAACCAATGAAAGCAATACAAATGAAGAAGCACCTCCTACACCAACAAATTACAAAGGCAGTATGAACTATGATTTTTGCAAAAGGAATTCTTCATTCTTAATACAATTTGGAGTGATGATAAAATGATTTTCAGAAAAAGGAGAAACTGGTCTGATATTAATGAATAAATGAATTATGTTTCATGAGTATCAGGTAGGCCAGAGTGATGGAGACTATTAGGTTTACATAAGCTTAACCCCTGTGTTGTCTGGGCTCACATTTAGTTAGTCTTTCTCATTCTTTTGCACTTGGGCATGCAATCTGAAAAAAGCCTGGCCACTGGAATGTGAACAGAAGTGGCGCTCATTTCTAGGCCTAGACCCTAAAGACACAGGAAGGCCACCCTTTCCTATGTCTTTTTTCATCTGTCTGGGAGGTTCCAGTGACTTTGAGGCCCCAGGGGATGATAGATTCACAAGGAAAATGGAACCCAGAATATGAAATACTATATGGAACTATCTCCAGCTAAGAACATCTGCATTAGACTATTACCATGATTAATAACCTTTTATTTTGTTTGCCTTGAGTCAAACATGTACTTTTTATTGCCAAAAAGAGTACCATTTCAAAAAACCAGCACACCTCAAACAGCATATATTCTGAACAAAGGTATTCATACTTTCCAAATCCCAAAAGCTAGTGACTCAAGTCAGCTATCAGACGCTGTGGGTTAGTGGGTAATGACCTTTGTGACAATATAAAGGAGATGGACAAAGGAGAAAGGGTGTTTTAGGTAAGGACGTAAAATTTGTACTAGATCCTCTGGCATTAGAAAGATATGAAATATTGTAAACATGTACATGGCTTCATAATTTAAGCTTTAGGAAGATTAAATTAGAATAGAGAGAGATTAAATTAAACAGATCAGCATGGCTATTACTACTAGAATTTATACAAGCCTATAACATAATTCTAGAGACTAGTGGAAACATATCAATCTTTCATATAACCTGAAATGATCTTCAGAATTCATTTGGATACCTGTCAATCCTTAATGAAGCAGAAACATACCACCAAGTAAAATTTCTCACTTGTTTATTATGGTATTTTATATATTCAAAATAACCTCTGATATATGGAAGAAAAACACTGGTTAAATGTGCATTTGCTTTTAGATACCATGAAATAACCGTGGTGTATATAATCTTCAATGTTCATTGGGATGAATGAAAAATATAGTTGGGCTTGGAGGGGAAGCACAATGGTAGAGTGTTTGTCCAGCAGGAGTGAGGCTCAGGGTTCAGTCCAGGTAGAAGAGGAAAGAGAGAGAATGCGAAACGCAGGTATTAAAGAAACATAGGTGTTAAGATAGAACCAACAAACACATTCATAACTCAGACAATGTAAAGAGACAAATTTAAAGCTCTGAAGATAAACTTTAAGGAATAATTACTATTAGTAAGAGAGAGAAAGGAGACCAGACCAAAAAAAAAAAAAAACCACAACTCAAAACAGTTAGATCTTAAAAAATATAGTCAACGGAGACCACAATGAAGAAGGATGAAGTACAGTCTGCAGATCTGACCTTGGATGCCCAGCATCTGTGTAAAAAGCTAAGCATGGCACTATACAGCTGTAATCTCCGTGTTGGAGACAGACACACAGGAAACAGCCCAAGGGCTTCAAGTCAGTCAGTCTGTCCAAATTGGTGAATTCAAGGTTCAGTGAGAGACTTGTTCTAAAGTAAGATGGAAAGCAAGTGAGGAAGGCATGGGATATTGACTCTGGCTTCTACATTCATGAACACATATGTGCTTGCACAATTATTCACACACAGACATATGATTCATGTGGGCATGTGGATACATATAGTTACACAGAAAGGAGGGAGGAAGGGAGAGAGAGAGGGAGAGAGAGAGAGAGAGAGAGAGAGAGAGAGGGAGGCAGAGGCAGAGAGACACAGACACAGAGAGAAGAAAAAAAATCCAAGATGAAGAAAATATCAACAGTTCTATATTGAGGCCATAAAGGTGACTCTAATAACATCATCATTAATCTTAGTCTGTTTAAGACATTAGGAAAAATGAGGACTAACTAAAGCTTTTGGGAGGATAAGGGAAGTAGGAGGAATTTGAGAATTTGTACTAATCATTATGTTAAATGATTGACTAGATAAGTTAATAAACACTACAAAATTAAAACCAAGTACATGTTTAATAGCAGGCTTTCTAAGTAAAATTTGCTTTAAAATAATTTTTATCTAAACGTTCTATCACTCTGGAGATAGTTCTATTATGATTATACAACTTGAAGTTATACACACACACACACACACACACACACACACACACACACATACAGTGTACTGCCTGCATGTATGTCTGTATGCCAGGATAGTGCACAAGATCTCATTACAGATGGCTGTAAGCCACCAAGTGGGTGCTGGGAATTGAACTCAAGACCTCTGGAAGAGCAGTCAGAGCTCTTAACCTTTGAACCATCTCTCCAGTCCTACTACTTGAAGTTTTTACTGTGTTTTTGCATGGTGTTCTGTATTCTTTTATATTCTTTGTGGTATTTATTATCTGACCTTTTATTATAATCATATTTGTGAACAAAATTAGTAAGTCTGTGGTTTTCCTTTCTCTGGTGGGTACTGATGCTGTCAATTTGTTTATTGATTATTTGCTTTTCTTTTTCAGGTAAATATCTATAGAAGTCCTGTGTTCATTTTAAATTGTGCTGGTAGGGAATTATTATGGTTTGTCACTTTTGTGACTGGTTCATAAAACTGCTTTTAATTTTAAATTGTGGGCACTGGTTGTAGTAGTCTGGACTGTCATGCATCTTATAAGGTTCACCTTTATCTACTAATGATGCTGGAGTTGCAGTGCAAGGGCTTCATTGAGGGCAAAGACGGTTCAAGGTGACTTGATAACACACCACACAAATGCTTGCCCTATGTGACTCTGGTCTTGGTACAGAAGTGACCAACATAAATTGCTTAGGAAGGTATGAGGTAGTAGAAAAACAAGACTATGATTTTCTAAAATTAACAGCTCTCTCCAAATAGATGCACTTCTAAGATTATTAGGAAAAGCTAATAGAAAAGTTACTTCATGCCTTCATTTCATGCATATTTACACATAATGCAGATTCTGAAAACCTACTTTAGAAAAAGAGCTTGTCCTTTTCACTTTGAAATTCGTGCTCTAACAGTAGCACTTTAAATTCTGGAGCTTCAGAAACATGGGCCTCTTCATCATTTCCTTCCTTGCTTAGCCTGCCTTAAATGTATAGTTTTCTTTCCGAGTTTGCTTGCTAGCAAAGTTGGAACATCTGTTTCTTTTGTTTATGCCAACAGATCTCGCAGGCTCTTAGGCTTTCTCTGAAACCGCTCATGCAGATGCCAGCCGGGTGTGGGCAATTAGATGCGTGAGTGCCAAGCAAGCTCACACTCTGTATACTTATGGATAATCATTTCCACCCCACCTACAGGTCTCTTCTCTTTATCTTTTTTATCTTTAGTGTGTAATTAAGCCTCTCTACTGCATCCAGAACAATGTTTTATAGTATGAATAAGATTCTCAGAAGGGCTGAAAATATGTGTAATTTTAAAGCCCCTCAACCCTTCATTTAGTAGATTTGAGTAGACAATGGATTTCAGAGGGATTCTCAGCACTGAGAAATACATTTAAGAAAAAAATGGGAGAAAGACACTCAGCAGCTAGGCGAATCCCTGCCAGGGCAGCACTTTCTGATGCTGAATAAAATGGTGGGTTAACTATGTACTGTCACATCTCTGTGACAGAAAAGACACTTCAGTTTTCTCATTGCAAAACACCTTTGGGCCCACTGAATAAAAAGTTCCCTGCAGAGCACACAGAGTTATTTGTTTTGTGTTAGAACGACAAAGATACAGTTAACCGTCGACACTGAACACTTACAAAGATATCAGAAATTGACTCTGTGATGGTGAATTTTCATGATTAAATTGACTAGAATCACCAAGGAGACACACCGCTGGGGTTTAGATGAATGTGTGCAGTACTATTCTGTCCATTTGTTTGGGTATCAAATTGAATAAAATGGAGAAAGGGGAGAGGAGGGAGAGAGGGACAAAAGGAAGGACAGTGAGAGACACAGAGACAGCAAAGAATGAGCCAGACACACAGAGAAAGACACATCAAGCAGCTAAGCAACAACTCTCATTGTTCCTTGCTTACCGGCTTTCCCAGATATGAGGAGTCCTAGTCCCATACTCCTGCCACCATGGCCTGTATCAAAACTTCACAGCTACCACAGGTACTATCATACCTTCCCAGACTCCTCATCCTGTATCATGGCCTTTCCTGACACCATGGATTGTATCATGCCTTCCCTGCTACTGTGACCTGGGTATCGGTCAGAATTCTCTAGAGGAGCAGAACATATAGAAAGAATATGGGTTTTACATGAATGTGTATAGTGTTATTTGATCCATTGGCTTAGGTATCCAAAGAGAAGGGGGAGAGGAGAGATAGAAGAACAAATGAGAGAGAGAGAGAAAGAAAGAGAGATTAAGTAGCTAAACATCAACTTCCATTTCTCATTGCTTCCTGGTCTTTCCAGACACTAGAAGTCCTAGTCCTACTCCCATACATGTATATGATATATATGTATATGTGTGCTATTTTTATACATAATATATGCATTCATTCATGTATATGTATATGTTTATATATATACTGATTCAAGGAATATATCACCTTCTGGAGAACCCTGTCCCATTCTTCCAGGCTGCTGCCACCTAACTGTGTTACTGTGTCATAAAAAAAAGCAACTACAGCTTTGTATCATGGCAGCTGCTTCAGGATGGTGAGCAACCTGCTAAGTCCAGTGGACTCTGGGATTATGGGTTCACTGTTGCATTTATCTATCTGTGAAGTGAATTCTTTGGTCAGAAGCAGTATTGCGTGAAATATCATGATGATGGGTAAGGTATTCTGTAAGTCCATAGAAAGTGCTTTTTGCATAAGCATTTCATGCAGTAAGGCAAACCCATAACTCATAGAGTAAGTATCTATACCAGTAAGGACCAAGTGTTGTTATTTCCGTGAAGGAAGTGGTCTATTGTAGTCACCCTGCCACCGTGTCACCGGCTGGTCACATGGAGAAATGGTGCCATATCTGAGGATCAATATTGGTCTCTGATATTGGTATATCTGGTATTCAGCAGCAGTTGTAGCCTTGCCAACCTTGGTGGTCGCAGGAAATTTTGTTGAGCCCATGCATTACTTCCATCTCTGTCACCATGGTCACTTTTCTCATGAGCCCAAGGGGTTGAACAATGACAGAGATAGCTGGGGGAAGAGGTTGGTTGTTCACAGAACAGGTCACCTTCTCTATTAGATTGCTGAACTCCTCTTCTGCTGAAGTCACTTTTTGATGCTCATTAATGCAGGACACAAGTATCTTCACATCCTTTGCTTATTTGGAGAGATCACAGCTATCCAAATACTTCTCACATCCAGACGTACTTCTCACTAATTTTCTAGTAATGGCCTTCCCAAGTTCCTGACTATCCATCCAATCCAGGGATACACTCTATGAATTAGGGAACAGTCTCACATCTGGCCATTTCTTCCTTCTAAAGAAAATGTGTGACCATATGAATTGCCTGAAGATTTACCCACTGTGAAAATTTTCATTTGCTGGAGTCTTTTGGGGTTTTCTCAGAAAGGAGTTGTAATTCTGTAGCTGTCCACTTTTGGGTGGAACATGCTTAATGTGCAGAACCATAAGTATACCTGGCCCTTGTCTTATCTTCCTTGGTCAATAGATCATAGGGATCACCTCATGAAGCTATAGATACATGCTTGACAGCAGAGGGCACTGCAATGGGAGTAGAAACCATAGACATTTGGGCAACTTCTTCATGTAGCTTGTTTGTGCCTTTAGGACAGGTTTGGGCTTGACCATATATAAAGCAATTCCATTTGATAATAGATTCCTGCTGTGCCCCTCCTACGTTATGACTTGGTGGGTCAGGTATCACCCAGATATCATGATGAGCAGCTCAGGTTGCTTGGTAACATGGAGGCTCAATGTCAAATAATCAGTTTCCACTAAGGTCGAATAGCAAGCCAAGAGCTGTCACTCAAAGGGAGAACAGTAGTCTGCAGATGATGATGAGTCTTTCTCCAAAATCCCAAAATCCAAAATCTGTGATTCACCAATAGGAGCGTGCCAAAGGCTCCAGACGACATCCCCAGCTCCCACTGCCACTTCAAGTACCATCGGGTCTGCTGGATCATGTGATTCAAGTGGTATGGCAGCCTGTACAGCAGCCTAGACCTGTTGGAGAGCCTTCTGCTGTTCCTGACCCCACTCAAAGCTAGCAGCTTTCTGAGTAACCTGGTATATGGGCTGAAGTAACACACCCAAGTGGGAAACGTGCTGCCTTCAGAAGCCACATACGACCACTAAATGTGCTTCTTTCTTGGTGGTGGGAGGGGCCCGGTACAATAACTTATCTTTCACCTTAGAAGGAATATCTCTGCATGTCCACACCACTGGATTCCTAAAAATTTCACTGAGGTAGACACTCTTGAATTTTGGTTGAATTTATTTGCCATCCTCTGATGCACATATGTGTTACCAACAAGATACCAAAGTTTTCTGCTCACATGGCTCAACCAGATTAATGTCATTAATACGGTACATTGATGTGATATTTTATGAAAAAACAGACGCCCTAGATCCCTTTGAACTAAGCTATGACACAGGGCTAGAGAGTGAATATATGCCTGATGTAAAAGTGTGAAGGTATAGTTCTGGCTGTGACAACTGAAAGCAAATTGCTCTGGTGGTCCTTATGGGTAGGTACTGAGAAAAAGGCATTTGCTAGATCAATAGCTGCATACCATGTACCAGAAGATATGTTAATCTCCTCAAGTAAGGACACCACATTTGGTACAGCAGCTGCAACCGGAGTCACTACCTGACTGAGCTTTCGAAAGTCAGCTGTCATTCTCCGTGATCCATCTGCCTTCTGCACTGGCCCGAGTGAGCGTTAAAGGGAGATGTCGTGGAACCATCACCCTTCAATCTTTCAAGTCCTTGACAGTGGAACTAATTTCTGCAGCTCCTCCAGGGATGCAACACTCTTTTTGATTCACTATTTTCCCTGGCAGAGGCAACTCTAAATGCTTCCATGTAGCCTTTCCAGCCATAAAAGCCCTCGCTCCATAGGCCAGGGAGTCAATGTGAAAATTCTACCAACTTCTAAGTATATCTATATCAATTATACATTTTGGAACTGGGGGAATAACCGTAGAATGAGTTTGGGGATCCACTCAACCTACTGTGAGTCAGATGTCAGTTAAAACTCAATCACTTGACCTCCATAAGTTCCTGTTTTAGCTTAAGGGCCATGTTGTTTCTTGGGGTCTCCCAGAATCAGCAACAATTCAGAACCAGTATTCAACAGACTCCAGAAAATCTGATTGTTACCTTTGTACTACTGTACATTTACCTTTGTAAAAGGCCATGGATCCCTCTGGGAAGCACTGGAGAAAGATTAACAGTAAAACAGGGAACCTGGTGGTTCTTTTATTCAAGGTGTTCTGGTCTGCAAATTGGCTCAAGCTTGGAACTTGGCCCACAGGCTAAGATTCCTGTTTGCAATAATCCAATGTAGGCTTTCTTCCATTTGTTTGAGAATTTTTCTGCTTATATATATCAAACAAAAATATAGTAGGCTTCTTATCTGTCTCATGCCTGGGAACACCATGATTGATTGGCTAATATCAAAGGTCCACATGAGTCATGCCACCATAAAATTTGCATTGCCTGTGCTGACCATTACAGGTTAAGCCATTACAGACCTTGCCTTGTTCACACTGCCCATTACAATAATTATGATTGTCTTGCTGCTACCTTGCCCCTGCTACTTTGGGGCCCAATTAAACTCATTGCATTTAATCCATCCAACTAAGCGACAGCATCTCTGACCCCAAAGTTTGGCACAAGGAAAAGGGAGACAACAAAGCTCTTCAAATTTGCTAGTGCCAATCTCACCATTTTGTGTTTTATAGAATTAATGAAGGGTGTGCCTTCTGGGCCTTCCTATTGCAGAGGATTAGGTATTACACAGTGTGTCCACTCTAGCATTGCAATTCCCGGAGTCTTAAAATCTCTTCATCAACACTAAGCCAAGGGATATCAGGTATCTCCAACTCCTTTTCAGTAGGCCATCTTTTGGCAAATGCTTTAGACAATCATTCAAAAAAAACCTTTGACATTTTTTTTTAAACTGTGAGCTCCTATATTAAACATAGATTCTTCACTCTGTGGGATCATATCAATAAATTCAGTCTGACCCAGATTTGTGTTCCTTCCATCATTATCCCACAGCCTTAAAACCTATTTCCATACATATTCTCCAGACTGCTGCTTGAATGAATTAGCAAACTCATTAAGCTCTTAAGTGTTACAGCACACATCCTTGTGAACTATACTTTATATCTACACTCTAAGAGCCTGCTTAGCCTTAAGTGTGGTTGTAGGTCTAGAGGCAACTATTGCTGGCCCTTGAAGGACACCAGTATTGTTTTGCTTGGCATCTCCTTCAGAGAAAGTCACTGCTGGGTTAGCAGACAGTGAAGGATTAATTTCCTCAGTCAAAGGCAGAAAGCACAATATGTCAGTGGGTGGAGATGGGAGCACACCTGCTGAGTATGTTTTCTTCTGGAGAGAGTGCTTCTTCAGGTTAGATAAAACCTTGAGAATCTGAAGGTTCAAAGGTCTCAGTTTCAATAGGGTTCTCCAACATATTCAAGTTACACAATTCCATTCTTTTAAATTAGTGATTTTACTTAATCACTGACACCCTCCAAGTCTGAGACTTGAATTTTTACGGTACTTCAGCCAAACTTATAATGTGGGCTTCAGTTTGGTTTTCCACAACTTGAGCTTTGTGGATGCTGGAGAGAATATTCTCTTTCAGGGCACACTTATAAATCTTTAGATTGTTTATGAGCTTCTGGAATTGGATAATTTTATCCCTGAGTCTATTGTTGTCCTTCACTGCATTCTGAGATGGTAGATGTTGGTTAATTTTTTTCATGGAGCCCATTCTTTTCCTTTGTCAGTTTATCCAGAGACGCTAGGAGCAACCAACCAACATCATCATTTCCCTTATTTTTCCCCAAATTGTCAAAAGCTTTGTATTCATCGTTGGCAACTCCATTGCTTCTTACAATTAATGGATCAGGATAATCAGATGTATTTTGTCTCTAAAGATTGTAAAATTGTTTACATCATGGATTTTCAGTATTCTCTTAGATGCTAGGAGAGGTTTTGGCAGTTGTAAATGTTGGCAAATTGGAAAGCCTATTGCAAATACTTAAGAAATTCATGCTTATACTGCTTCTCCTGATACCAAAATCTGTATCTGTATTAGTCAGGGTTGTCAAAATCAATAGAACTTGTAGAATGAATCTATCATCTATCTATCTATCTATCTATCTATCTATCTATCTATCTATCTATCTATCTATCTATCATCTGTCTATTATCTATCTATCATCATCATCTCTATCATCTATGGATCATCTAACTCTCTATCATCTATCTATCTATCTATCTATCTATCTATCTATCTATCTATCTATCTATCTACCTACCTACCTAGAACATAATGGAGACTTATTAAAATGACTTATAGCCTAACTAGTCTAACAATGACTATCTACCAATGGGAACTGCAAGAATACAATAGATGTTCAGTCCACGAGGCTGGATATCTTAGCTGGTCATTAGTATACACCAGAATCCTGAAAAATTAGGCTTTAATGCCAGTGAAGGGGTAGAATTCATAGCAAGAACAATTAGACAAAAAGAACAAGCTTCCTTTCCTATATCCTTTATATAGGCTGCCAGAAATAAGCATGGCCCAAATTAAATATGTATCTTTCCACCTCTAAAGATCTGAATTAAAAATGGATCTTACCACTTCAAATAATATAAGAAAATTCCCTCACTGGTATACCTAGATGCTTTGGTTTCAGTTAGTTATGGAAGTAGTGAAGTTGAAACCAATAACAGCCATCACAGCCTATATCAGCATGCCTTCCCTGCCACAATGGTCTGTATCATTCCGTTCCTGCTACCATGACTTTTTTCATGCCTTCTCTGCCACTGTGGCCTACATCATGCCTTTCTGGCCACAAGGACTACATGCCTGCCATCCAGGAGTTAGAATAAACGCTTCCTTTTGCTTTTGCCTGGCCTTATGCCACAGCAAAAATAATAATAGTCAATGCAAAAAGTGATGCCAAGAAACGAGTTCATTGTTGTGAGCAACCTGGATCTTCCTTGTGTGCTACTCTAAAGTCACTTATACTCCTTTTCTCAATAAACTGGATTCCACCTGCTGCTCTCTCTCAGTGTAAAGACCAGAGAAGAAGCATGGTGCAGGGACCATACCGCAGCCTGGAAGCTGTGTTTTCTTAAATTTTTCTCTGTCAAACAGCTTAGTCCATTACTTTTGAATACAGCCTTACTTGAATTCTTAGGAATCTTCCCATTCTTCACTCAGGCCATGCTCTGTATGACTGCTTCAGAGAGTAATTGGACTTGGAGGGATTGACAGAAACAGTCTATTGACAACCAATGCAGAACTCCTCAATAGATGCTCAGTTCTGGCCAATATTTGGCTACTATTAGCCTGTTTCAGGATTTTTCAGTAGTACCCTAGGTTTAGAGGCTTCTCCAATAGTCTTGCTTTTTTTCCTCGCTCAGTTTTTGGGCTTTCATCATGGGCTGGAGCCTCTCTGCATACTCACCTTCTTCCTTTGGTGAGGCATAGCAGCTGCCTCCCAGCTACTTGTTGTTAGATTTCAGTCTATTTTCAGATGGTACAATAAATGGAACTGGGTAAATGAAACCTTCTTTAGTATTTTAAAGATTTCCTTTGGTTCTGTTGATTATCAATACGTTGTAAGTTAAGAGAAGGGTAGTGGAAAGATTGTCTTTAAATTGGAGGAGACATGAGGAAAAGGTACAAATTGGAGGTACCAATAAATAGAAATTAGAAGTAGAGAAAGTAGTCCGGCAGCCAACATATGTTTGCATACTTAAGCTGATCTCAAGCTGAAAGCTAAAGGAGGAGGAAAGGACACAGGAAAGGAATTCTGAAATAACTGTGACTATATTTAACTATTTTGTAGTTCTGGGGTTATGAATTTAATCTGAATTTTTAATTACAAAACAGAGGAACAAAGCCATTTATTGCCTAAGAGAGAAGACAAAAGTTTGGATTCATTTTATATAGCTCAGATTGGGAAAATACGTTGGTAAAGTAAATTGGGTAAATAATATAAAGGAAAGTTATTCTATAATAAACAGATTATTCCATGTTAATTCCATAATAATTTATGTATTATAGGCAGGGTTAATTCCTCTGTATGATTAGGAACACATGATATAAGGCTGAGTGTGCTTACTATTCCCAATAGTTGAAAATAAATTAGGTCAATATCTAGTCAAAAAAGATTCAAAGTAGTTAATTATTTCATAGTAGGATTTTTGTTCATTTGAAACATTGATCATATGTAGTCCAAAATGGCCTTGAACTTGAAATTTTCCTGCCTCACTTTCCAAAGTGTTGGGATTACAAAAATGTACCATCATGCCTGGCATATGATAAATTTTTTCAAAAAGAAAATGATCATATGCCAAACACCAATAAATCAAGAAGAGGCAAAACCTTGTGCTTGAATAAACTGTGTGATGCTGTTTGGGTGATTGTTATTGACAATTCATTGGGTACTGAGTGCCCATGTATCAGTATGTCCTGAAATGGAACTTACCCTTCACCAGATCACCTCTTTTTGTTCTCTAGTCTGTGGAAACTTGCACAAGATGAAGAACCTTGCTCCACTTTCTGGTCTGTGGAGGTCTTAACTTTCTAATAATTCACTCCGAACAACCTCATCTGATCCAACTGAGCCAGTTCAGTGCGGTCCCCAGGAGGTTATCTGAGGTCTCAAGCTTGATCTCTTCCCCCGACGCTGTCGTTTGTGATAGCAAAGCCAGAGCTGCTGAGGTTAGTTAGGTCCAAGTGGAAGCTTGCAGCGGCGATGAGAAGAGTGAGACGAGCCATGCTTCCGATGAAATGCCTGCACCACTGAAACCAGCCCAACATCTGCATTATCTCTGAACCTTTAGTTTTGTGACTCAGCTCATCTGCTCCATTGTTTAAATCACTTTGTGTCAGGTGTTTGATTGTGTCCTAACTGAAAAAGCTCTGCTTCAGTAGCTTGAAATTCTAAGACTTGAATCCTGGTGCTGAGAGACATAAAAACTTAGATAAATTGTCCAATGACTTTGATCATTCATACAACAATTTGTAAAATAATCATGATAATGTTGCTTTAAGTTCTTATATATGATGGAGAACCTCCTTCAGACAATAGCCTTTGAGAAGCTGGACCCAGTTGGGCATGGCTTTGGGTGCTAAAAGGTGTGCTCCCGCTGCTCTCTCTCTCTCTCTCTTTCTCTCTCTCCTCTCATACCTGGATGCTTGATTCCATTCCTGTTCCCCATTGTGATCTGTGAGTCCCTCCTTGAATAAAGAACCCCATTATTATACTCTATTTGGAGCTAGTGTGGGAATATTTGTTTCACATTCCCCTTCATCTGGTATGTTCACCTTCATATATGTATGTTCACATACATATATGCACACACACACATGGAGAACGAATATAAAATACTTTGCACAGAACATTTATCTATAATGAATACTACTCCCTTCAACCCTGGTATACAACATGGTTTTTATATTTAAATGCAAATTAATCAATTTATACTCTGAAATTATAAGAAATTTAAATCATTTCCTCTAAAACATTCATGAACATGAATGAAATAGATATCCAAATACATGACAGCCCCTTAAGTTTAAAATAAGGATACTGCTGGGGTGCCCAGACCCAACTGATACTTCTACAGTATGACTTCTACATACAAGGCTCAGGAAACATTGAAGAATAAGGGATGGAAAGATTGCAAGAACCAGATATCAGGAAGTCTGCTGCAAGAGTATGTCTTCTAGATATGACAAGTAAGTCATGACAATATGGCTGCCTCAACAAATCCTGAGCAATAGACACCACAACATGGATGGGAGAAATCTCACAAGGCTCCTACCCATAGATGAAAGCAGTTAATGACTATTGAGAAATAGAGAATTAGTCTTCTGCAGAAATGAGCCCCTTAATTTGTTATCCAATAACAAATGGTTAGTCCTGAAACCATATGCATAAAAACAACACAAAGTGGAATCAGTAGGTTGTATTTATATATGTATTAATGTATATGTAGCAATAATAATAATAAAAAGACCAGGAATAAGAGAGGGAGTTGGAGGGTTTGGAGGAGTTCAATGTAGGAAAGGGATGATATAATACTTTAGTTAAGAATAAAAATTGAAAAGGATACAAGAAGAGACATGATGGATATAATTTAATGCAAATAGAACTCCCAGAATCTTTTGCATAGCAACAAATAATCAGCATTTCTGTTTTTATCAGAGGAGTGCATTTCATACAGGAAGTCTGGACTTCAAAATAATATGTGGTCATGGTAGGAACACTTCTCAATATTGTTTGGTAAGCACGCTTAGAAGTTGCTTCTACTGCACATGTGCATGTTACAAGATGGAGAGAAGGCAGGTTATCTTGTACATTTTGATAGGGGTGAGAAGACTATTGTGGTATGAATTGAACTTATGATAGCACTTACTGGTATCCACTTCAGTTACCACGATTGGTTTGGAGAACTGAATCCGGAATCCCCAGGGGTAATCTCCAGTTCCTTTGAATAGTCTCACAGTTCGCTCTCGAACTGCAAGAAAGCAGAGAATGAATTGCTTTGAGTTGCCATTCAGTGCTACACACTGTTACAGCACTGTAAGAGTGGCATGTTTGCTTACTGTTGCATGTCAGGCCTAGTAGAAAAGTTCCAAGCAATGCTAGGCAGTAGAATGCAATAATTATGTGACTATAATCATATACAATTTTTTACCAAATTATATTCATGTGACCATAATTATATACATTTTTGCTATTAATATTTTTGTTAAATTAATTATTTTCTTAAAAATTATCTTTTCTCATTCAACATATCTATAGTCACATAAATATAATTTGGTAATATAGAATATGTAGGTAAAATTTCTGAGAATAAATGAATAATATGTAGATTAATAATTAAGTAGCAATAAAGATGTTTTATTCCATACTAAGCTATATTTAGAAATTACTTTTCACTAATTCTTTAGAATCATGAGCCCATTTTATTAGAATAATTGTATCTTTGTTACCAGTTTCAACATCAACAATTATTAAAGTGCTTTCATCATTATTATTAACAATGAAATTTCCATTTGCAAATATTATTGCATTATTTTCTATATTATTGAAGGAACATATTCTAAAAAAGAATGCATTAATTATACAAAGTTCTGTGTTTCATTGATATAGTTTTATAATGTGGTATAATTTAATCTTTAAAACAGATGATGATAATTATTACTATTTAGAGAAGAGACTATTGAGATGTAGAGAGGTATTAAATACTCATGTCAAGAAAGTAAAGCTTACTGCTTTTGGGCAGAAGTATACCTTAGGTTTCAGCCTTAATCACTCTGCACACAGCCTTAATCACATAAGGTTCACAGGTCTTGCAATGTTAAGCTGCTTAGATATATAAATAAGAGAACTTATTACAATATTATTCTTGGGAAGAAAACTGAAACAGTCCACAAACTGAGATTTTACAAGAGGCCTAGAAAAGTAAAAGACCTGTCTCACTCTGAAAAATACAAGAGTAATTGGCGTTGGAGAGGTTGGCACATGTAGGTTTGCCTGCATTGTCAATGGAGAAGCCTAAGCTCGTCACAATAATGGTACATGGATTTTTAGTCACCAAACTAACCTCAATTACTGTAGCCCAGTATTTTCCTCCCGTAATTGTTTTCTTCCTACTATCTTCACAGCTTCTTTTCTGTATCATGTTCTCTGGTGTGTGTGTGTGTGTGCGTGCTCCTCACAACTTCTGCTTGTTAACCAGTTTAACATATTCACAACTTCAATCCATTCATGACCTTCTTGACTTATCTCTACCTCAAGGCACTTTTCCCTTTATGCCCACTATGAAGGACAGCCTCACAGATCACAATCTTTTCTGTTCAGAACGATTAGGGGCTGCTATTCCTCAGAAATGGGGAAAAAGCGTGACTCCAGATTGTGAACATCATGGGCATTTTTGCCTTGGAGACTTGTAAAGAGTAAGTAAAGAGCACATGATAATAAAATATAACTGATGACTTTCCCAAGCCTCAGAAGAACATTCTGAACAGTAGCTCAGAGGCAAGTATAAGATAAGAATTTCAAGCTATTGAAAAGAGTAGGGTAACCTAACATCTTAAAATGGAAATTTAATAGAATTCCCTTTCATAGAAAGTAAGAATGCGTTATAATTTCTGAGTAATGTATTTTGCTGCCTTTTCTCAACCTGCTGCTCCTTTTTCTTCTGTGGATGTTACTTGTTACTTCTTAGATTCAGATCCTTCTCTAGGCTGAAGTGGAAAGAATTTTCTTTTTTGTACAGCTGCCTTATCTTAAAGTCCACATCCAAAGGTACTATTTGTACCCACCTGTAGACAAAATAAAGGCAGAATCAAAAGCACATAGGAAGTCAAAGAAACTTGTGAGACCTTGAAGTGATGGACAACAATGCTCCCGAAGGTAGTGAAAGACCTTAGTTTACCCCCTCACATGCTGTAGAGTCTTTTCTTCAACGTGGCTGACAGATGATCTTAGATGCGTGTCTCCTAACATTAGCAAAAATATTATTTATCATAAATTTATATTACTTTGCAGAGCTTGAAAGATGATTTGCTTGATTTTTCTCTCAGATATTCTGGGATGAATCATTATATTTCATACTAAGTTTCTTGTGAGAAGCAGCAAATATAGCAGAAGGCAAAGCTTTTCTGCCCAGGTGTGCTCAGTCGCGACCACCTGTTTGGTCAGATAAGGCAGACAAGCATCTGGTACAAACAAGGAGACATTCATCCATTTTCACAGGTTCATTGCAGTCCAACGAAGGAGTCGTTAATTTACAAACATTTGCTGCACACTGTTTTTCTGCAAGGCACTTTCTTATATAATAGGATTGTAGTAGAAAAGTCAGAGAAGGACCATTTTTTTTTAAAAAAATTTCCTTTTGAAGCTTAAGTGCCTAGGCTGACAAGGGGATGGAAGGATGCAATGTTTTCATGTGGATTCTGAAAGGGATATTTGTTTTTGTAAAATGCCTGAAGAAAACATGTTATTATTCTCTTTTTTTTTGTCAGGAAAATCGTAACAATATTGCTGAGAAGGTGTTCTATGGATTCTAGTTCTGAATTTCTGTGTTCTGCAATGCTCTGTGCTTCTGGCAAAGTTTGTTACTCATTAAGGGAATTCTCTCTTGGCATTAACTATTTGGACAGTGTCTTATTGGATCTCATAATTTAAGAGGCAGAACTGGGAAATCCAAGGACTCAGGAATTAATATTTCAACACTCTAAGATAGGCTGCTAGCTAATCAGCACAAAAAGAAAAGCAGAAATCCATTTCTGACTGTTGTAACAATAATTTCTAATATCTCTACTTTTCAAGGTTTCTTGTTCCCTCTAGGTTACTCTCTTGATGCTATCTTCTGCTTTTGACAGATCGATTTACCCAAACATATTTGATTAATGGAAGATTTTTATGTGTTGATTCAAATCAAATCACATTTATTGTTTTGTTTTTATATTTCATGAGATTATTAAAATAGCTATTGCTTTCAAGGTCATGTTTCTGTGGTTTAGGTTTTTCAGTCAAGCAAATTGAATGTCAACAACCTGTATGGAAGAATAAACATTTCAATAAAGTCTTTAAACAGTGAGCTCAGCTGTAGAACTCTCCTGTGGGAGGACAGCATCAACATGTTTGTAGCGTGTTCCTCTCCCATTCTGAAGACAATTTTCTCATATTTTAAGATTTATAGTTTTTTCTTTCCCATGGCACTGTCTAGTGAATAATCTATAAGTGCCACACAGCTGCTGAGGAGCTACAAATGAATGTCATTGTTGTTTCACAGACTGTGGATGTATCGTCAAGTAATTTATCCCTCTAGACAATACTTTCTTAGCATCATATTGTTGGCTGGAAAAATCCAAATAAAGAGCAAATATTTCTATAAAAATAATGAAACTCACACACCAAAACACCCTACATCTTTAAGGTGGCTACAGCAATGTAGCTTTGCAGGGAGAGACACCTTCGTTTTACTATTTTCCAACTCAGAACTAGCAAATTAAGGATTGAGCTTCATTTTATAAGTCTAAAATCTATTTTCCTTTTCAACCCATGTAGATTATCATTATGGTATTTAAAAAATATTATGAGGTAGTTAAAATGTTTTATTTAAAAACTGTCCATATGTCTGTGGCTCACTTTCCAAATGTCTACATTAATTTCTTGATCTCCCAGTGCTACTCAGTCAAGAAGGTACATCCTAGCATAAGTAAGTTATGTTGCAGATTCCAGGGGAAAAAGATAGTCAAAAATATTTGCTCCTTTAGTAAGTGTATTATGTAATTAAATTGTGTGTAATATACACATGAATAAACAAATACATTTATGTGAATATATTTATTACTCTGCACAAAATAAAGTGAGAGACAGAAGTAGGCAAGATATATTCAAAATTCAATTTCATTTTTGTGTCCATAATTTCAAGTTTTATAACGCTTTAAATCAGGGATAAAAATATCAATGAGTATCTTTTGAACAGTAACATGGCTGGTGTTACTCAGTACTCACTCCGCAGTACTTCTTACTTACTTTACTTACAGTGTCTTATTCATTCATTCAAAACCATGAATTGCTTTT
>PVIU01028805.1:0-18521 GCA_004026605.1 Ondatra zibethicus
GAAACCGGACAAAACAAAACAAGGGGCCCTACGCCGGGAGCCGGGAACACAGCCCTCTCCTCTTTACTACAACTTGAGACTTGACACAAACAGACTCCTACCTGACACTGCTGTACCACCGGCTCATGTTTCTGTATTTCTGGCTTTTGTTTCAGGAAGTAGAGGAATGAAACCACATGGCTGCAGTAATGTGTGAAAGAAGCACGAAAGAGGGATGCCAGGTGTCCCTGCTTCACTTAGTGATCTAGTTAAATAATAATAAAAGAGTATTGCCAAATGGAACTACTGCTTAAGTCACAGGAAGACACCTTGTTTGCAAACAGGACCAGGAATGTAAGACTTAACTGAAATTATAAAAGAACTGTTTCTATGTTGGAAGAAACTTAAAAAGAAAATCACTGTTGAACTGGGGAGATTCAGTGGGTAAAATGCTTGCGCTTCAAGTTGGGTGATCTGCGTTCAGATCTCCAGAACCCATATTAAAAATCCCAGTGTGTTAGTGTCTGAGTCCATGTTGTCCGTACTCCCTGTGAGGAGACTGGAAGAAGAGATGGGACGGTAACACAAAAATTTCAGGCCTGCTTGTCTGGTGCACACACACATTGGTGAATAGCAGAATCTTCAAAGAAAGTAGTTGTCAGGAATGCAACCAAGGATTGCCCTCTGACCTCCATATGTATAAGTCTTGGGATGCACATGGCCTGGTACACGTATGCCCATCCTCACGCATGTGTGCACACGCCCATCATATATATATGCACCCACACATGTGTGCACACATATAGGCCATCTTCTCTCAAAATTTTCTTCTTTCCCTCAGCCTAATTAATTAGAACAAAAAACTGAGGAATTAATGCTAGACTTTCAGCTTACTTTCTACTCTGAGTTACATATCCTTACATAGAGAGAGAGAAGGTGGAGTCAGAGAGATGCCATGTAGCTGCCAAAGGAGACAGACGCTGGACCCTTACCAGTAAGCCACAGCCTGGTGCTGATACACAGATTAAAAGAAATGAGTTAATCTAAGAACTAGCCAATAAAAAACCTGTGCTAATAGGCCAAATAGTGTTGTAATTAATATAGTTTCTGTTTGATTATTTGGGTCTGAGCAGTCGGGAAACAAATGAGCAGCCTCTGCCTACACATGAGTGAGGCATTTAAAAATAGCAAGTAAGTTTTTGATGGTTTGTATTTTATTTTTTTCTTGAAAGTCTTTGAAATACAATTTTATAAGAAAATGGGTCTTTAGACTTCAGGCTGGTGGGTCTGGAGTCTATAATTCTGAGTTGCTGCCTAGTGTCTGTGGGTGCTGGAGATATTTTAGCTCCCTTCATCCATCCTAAAAAATCTGAATACATATAGACCATGGTAAGTGAAGCCAGACACTAAAGGTCTCCTGAACTCTAAGATCTTGCTTCTGGGGAGCCAGGAAGGTAGTAATGTCAGGATACAGGATTCCCATCCTGTCCTTGAGAAAGGCTGCAGCTGTCTGGGATTAAGTGTGTTTTACAATGCCTCTTTTCTGGAGATAATTATTTGGCAATGGACAACCAAACCAATTGGTATGTTCTTCCTTGTGGAAAATGACTTCTACCATTTCCAGCTTTCTTCAATTGCATGTAGTTATTGTGTAGGATTAAGGTTTTGTGGGTTTTCCCCACCCACTTTATCAAGTTTACTGGTGACATCTTGTTAGCCCATGGGTAGGCAGTCATGTTGTTAAGATTTTACAAGTACGGCTTCTGATAATACCAGGAGACACATTCTCACAGCAAATGGCCTAATCTTATTTTTACAATCTTTATGCCCCTTTTCAGCAATGCTCCCTGAGTCTTATGTTGGGGAGTTTTTTGTAGATATATCTCCTGGGACTAGAATCCACAACTCTTCATTTTGATTGGCTGTGATTCTCTGTGGTAGTCTCCATCTGTTGCAAAGACAAATTTTCTTGATGGGGTGAATACTGTGCTGATCTGTGGATATTAAGACAAATGATACTAGATTGTTGTTATGGATTTAGTAAATTAGTGTTTGTAGGATCTCCTCCACTAACCATGGTTTCACTAGCACTGTGTAGGTAGCTAGGTTTCTAAAACCAGGCACGGTAGGTATTTGTCTTGTTAAGCAAGTCTTAAGTCCAATTAGTAAGCTGTTGGTCAATGCCAAAGTTTAAGTGTCACTATTCTACCTATTGGGTTATCTGTCTTTTTATATGAAAGATGTTTTTCTATTTTTATGCATGTGTGTATATGTATATCTGTGGGTGTACTGTGTATAGATATGTGAACATGCATGCAGGTATCTTCAGAAGTAAAAGAAAATATCAAATCTCCTGACCCAGTTGTTTGTTGACTGTTGTGGGTGCTGGACATTGAACTTGAGTCCTCTCTCTGAGCAGCAAGCACTTTTCATCATTAAGCAATTTCTCCAGCACTAGCAATGTTTTAGTTTTTGAAATGTTGGAATGAAGAGGTTCCAGCTCCCTTCCTGGCTAGGACTTCAGGTCCAGGCTGGCAGGAACCTGGTCTCTACCTGGTGTGATTGTCAGCTAGAGCAGAGGACAGAGTCCCGTGTGTGCTGTTCATTTCTAGGCATAAACTCACACAAAGAAAGCTGGACTTGGATGACAAAATTCTGGAAACAGCAAGCTTTGATAATGAGAAGGGATGAATTTTGAAACCAGAGAGGCTTCATCAATCTTGGACTAAATCTTGTCAGGCAACACAGAAGACAATTAAATCATTCTCAGCCCAGCAGTTCCCTACTCCCGAATGTGTGGTTTCTCTCCTTGTCCTGGCCTCTGCCACCCATGTGTAGAGAGGCCTCAGCCTGTGTAGGAAGGAGAGTGGCTTGAGAGATTAACTAATTTTCCAAATCCTGCTAATGGGATTCATGTTGTATGGACAAGTGAATATAATTTTCAATCAAGGTTTTTGATTACACCCTTTCAGTTTTCAACGGATCATTTTCGTTTCTCTGTCAAGTCCAGGAAAACTCAGTGTAGCTTGTTTGAGGCCAAAGCTTATTTAAATCAGAGCTGGCGCTGGAACCCAAAGTCTGCTCACCCTGACTCCATGTGCCTGACAATACTGTTAACTACCCGGAGTTATCTATGAGAGTAGGCATGCATCTGTGACTGCAGTGGGCAAGCCCTAGAGGGCCCACAGAGCCCTTCAGTAACTTCTGGCATGTGTGAATTCAGACAAGTGGACCTGTGGTAACATCATAGAACCCTGACACTATGGTGTTAAATGCTTAGTATCTGTGTTTAGAGCTTTCCATAGTCCATATGCATCATATTTTATATAATTTCTACACTTTTAAAATCTTTTTCATATAAGATGTCTAAGACTTGACTTCCTCATGTTAATGTATTTTATTGAAGAGTAATGAAATTGGTCCTCCTGATACCCCATGTATTACTATAGTTTTGACTCCTGGTTCTTGGGATTCACACTTAAGACTGAAACAGAATTTCCATTTGAAGTTATAAATGCCGAAATATTTTGAAGCATCATGCTTACCATACATCTCTATAAGTGTGTCCATTAGTTGTTCACATTTTTCAGAAAAGTCCTCTTTATGAAAACAATGAAAAATCTTCCTCAGACTTCATGTCACAGTAACCTAGCTTTTCTAAGTTGTTCTAATGCTTCACAATAAATACTGAAGTGATTTTACTGAAGAAAGTATCAGGCCACCATTTCAACATGCCATTTAAGATCACAAAAAAATTGGATAAATGGAAAGAAGTTCCTATGGGATAAAAGATTTGGCATAAAAAAATAACTGCTTTCCCCAAAGATGATATGAAATATAAATGCAATACTAATTTTAAAGCTTTTAAAAAAAATTAGAAAGCTAATCATCAAAATTATATAAAAATATACAAAGATTCTTAGAGCTAACTGTGAAAAAGAGAAAACTTGCAGCACATGAACTGCCTGCCAGTCTGTATCGTCAAGCCTGATAGATACAGCACCAGGACAAACACAGAAGGACAAAACCATGGATGAAAAGTCAGAGCCAGAAGCAAATTACATATACTGATGCTTAATTTTACAAGATGGCAATATAGAGTAACCAGATAAACATGTAAAAAGCACCAAGAGCAGCCCATGCTTCAACCAATGAGTCATTTAGATCTAACTAAAAATAAAGTTATCATGACCAAGATAAGCTCTGCTTTTTCAAATTTTACATAAAAGGAAACATTCATGAATAAAATCATTGATAAAGCTAAAATCAGAAACTTCTTTTAAGCAAAAGACATGATCTAAGAAACAAAAAAAGTGTCAATTCATGGTAGTAAGAAATGTGTGATATGCCAGGCGGTGGTGGCATATGCCTTTAATCCCAGTACTCAGGAGACAGAGGCAGGAGGATCTCTGTAAGTTAGAGGCTAGCCTGGTCTACAAGAGCTAGTTCCAGGACAGGCTCCAAAGCAACACAGAGAAACCCTGTCTCGAAAAACCAAAAAAAAAAAGTAGAGAAAGAAAAAGAAATATGTGATACTAAATTGAACTGTTAAAGGATTTATATCATGAAAGTTTTTAAGACACACAGATTAATGAAGGAAAGATAGTTACTCTAGGAAGCACTGGGCATGAGACAAAATGAATGCTGCTTAAGTGAAAATGCATAGAAAATGATCAATAAATGTGTGAAAAGATATCAATCCCTTTAGATTAGATAAGCACAAACTAAAGCAAGTGGTCTTGCTTTAGTACATACACCAGGAATGTTAAAAATTAGAGTGACTGGCCACACTGAAATTTGGCAAAAATATATATCTAATAAAACTTTCATGTTGAGTTATTGGAAGTGGGTAAAGGGATAATCACTGAAGGGAAAACATGTATAGCTTGTTCGCAAAGCTGAAGATGGATCTCAACACTTCTAGAACTAGACACTTCCCGAAGTATTCAAGGAAAAGCAGATGTCAAAACTATGGGTATAATAACATTCACAATTGTGTCATGATTACCTTTCCATGTCCTTGGGGTCTGTAGTAATGACACCTCTCTCAGTCAACACACTTTCTCTCCAATCTGTCTCAATATTTCATAGCAACTGCTCTAAGGTTTTCTTTAACTCTCCCTTTGTCTTCTTTGTTTCTGCCTTCTCTAGTATTCTTTTTCCTCTGGTTATCAAAGTCCTCACAACCATAATAGTTTCAGGGTTTTACTCTATCACAAAAATTCTCTCCTTAGAACACGTAGTACTCTAATCATTTACAATGAAATATCACTTATCCTTGCAGCACTTAAATTGAAATTATAAATGTTCTTATTTTTTCAAAAATACTAGTGTCTTACTTTTTATTACTGAAAATAGATCTTTTCTTTTTTATAATACATCCCAACCACAGTTTCCCCCTCCTTCCACTCCTCCTAGCTCTACCCCACCTCTCCTCTTCCCCAGATCCACTCCCCCTCCATTTCCCTCAGAAAAGATCATGCCTCCAAGAGATGACAACCAAACAGAATAAAACAAGATACACTAACACAAGCTGAAAGCCCTCATATCAAGGCTAGACAAGGCAACCCAATAGTAGAACAAGAGTCTCAAGTGCAGGCAAAAGAGTCAGAGATACACCTGCTCCCATATTTAGGAATCGCACCAAACATCAAGCTAGCAACTATGACACACATATAGAGGACCTAGTGCAGACCCTTGCAGGTGTTTTTTTTTTTAACATTTTAGTCTCGGTGAGCTCATGTAAGCCCTGCTTAGTTACTTTGGTGGAACCATGTTAGCCTGATTCCACCATTCTCTCTGACTCCCACATTCTTCCTACAAGACTTCTAGTGGTGGGACTGAATTAGCTTCCTTGGAATTGTTGCCAGAGGGTTTCCCATGGAGGTCCCTAAACAACAAAGGGTGATGCTAAGATAGAAAGTCACTCTCTGAAAACTCACAATGGGGCCCCATTGTGAGGACAGCATCCACACAGCTCACTGAACTAAGAGAGGTCGAACTGGTGCCTGCATGGAGCCTTCGTCCCTATGTTCTAGTATTTTCTCACAAGAAGGGACTCTGTAGGATGTAGAAAGAGAAACCTGAACACCAACCCAGCTAAGAACCTATAGATGTAAGCTTCTGTCCCAGCTGGTCCCACAGCCATTCAGTTCCAAATAAAAACACAGAGGCTTATATTACTTATAAAGTGTTTGGCCTATTGTTCAGGCATATTACTAAATACCTCTTAAAACTTAAATTAACCCAAAATTCTTATCTATGTTTAGCCATGTGGCTTGACACTTTTTCTCAGTAAAGCATTCTCATCTTGCTTCTTCTACTTCTGCATGATGACTGCATCTCTGGCTTTCCCCTTCCCAGAATTCTTCTAATCTATTCACCCTGCCTATACTTCCTGTCTGGCTACTGGCCAATCAGAATTTTACTAAACCATTATAAGTGACAATCTTTATAATGTATAATAACATTATCCCAATGGGAAAAAGCTCCACTTTTATCTGTTCTCCATGCAAGATGTTCCAGGGCAATGGTGGAGCCGAATTTGTAGGAATGGCCAACCAATATTTGGTTAAACTTAAGACTCATCCCCCTGAGAGGGAAACCCATGCCCTACACTGTCTGGATGGCCAGAAACTGGAGACTGCCTAACTTAGAGACCTAGGGTAGACCTGAACATGCCTGTCCCCCCCCCATAAAAAAATCAACAAATTATAAATTTTCTAATAAAATCAATGTGCAGAAAGAACAAAAGGTACAAGCCTTAGACATAGAGTTTGCTCACAGATCTGATGGGGAAAAATCATGAACATGCTAATGGAGTGTCATTTTATATGGTAGAAGGATGGAGTGCTATCCCTGAGTATAAAGAAAATGAAAGGATCCCATGGCTAGTAAGAGCAGACAAAGGCCTGCTTGAAAAAGTTCAACACTTAATTTTCCAGGCTTCCTATACCATGCTATTTTCTTTCTAGCAGGTGGTTAAAAGGAGACTCTGAAATAGACAATATTGGTCCTGTGCTTCATGCTTTAGCTGTCTTCGTTAATGAATAATAACTCGTGACAGACAGATCAAGTATATCTATTAAAGTCATCAAATATAATGCTACCATTAAAAAGTCCAGATGTAGGAAAGTAATTTGTTTTTTCTTATTTCCTATTGTATTTTAGGTTTGTTAGCATAAGTTTTAGTGTGTTTCTTTTAAATTTCTTTTTCTTTCATTAACTTTCTGGCTTTTTCACACTAACTTAGAAATATTCCTAAATTGAGACATGTCTTACCACATTCGCGGTCATTTCTCTCTGTCAATACTTAGCTGCTTTTCACTTTCCATGCTCCCCATTCAGGGTTCAGTCAATGAGTTCTTGAGGAAACTTGTGGAATTAAGCCGGAGTAGAAACTCAGTTATGATAAGTGACTCCCAAAATGGAAACAGGCACACAAGGGTTGTTACAAGGCTAGGAGCTGTGCATGCGTGGGAAAGAACAGAATTAAAGCATGAACTTAAAGTAATGATCCTGGTACAATAACATGGCACCTAATATCCCATGGGGGAAAGATATTAAGTGCTTTATGTGACTGTGGTGTCCATGATTAACAGTTTTGAATGTGAATGTTCTCCTACAGCAAGTTAGGCAATTTAACACTAGAATAATTTCAGAGGAAAATCTCTGTGGCAAGCCTTGGCAAGGTACCAAAAGTGCTTTAGATAATATGGTATAGTACAAGAGACTTCAGAGTAAACCTTAAAAATGCAAAGACTGAAATAGAAGATTTTACCTGTTTGAATTTAAAAAACAAAATGTATTTGTATATAACATTTTTGGGAGAGGGAAACTCTTCTAGAGGTATTTATGAGATAAACCATATATCAGTTAGCCGAATAAACATTTATGAGATAAACCATAGATTAGTTAGCATATTAAACATTTGAATTCACTTTTATAACACCATGCATGAGTTTACACATTCACATATCACAGAAGTATTTCTTTTATATCTACCATAGACTTCAGGTTAAATGAGAATAAGTGAGAAAAGATTCAGGAACTATATTTTATGACTTCAGGAGTTTACAGGGTCCTGATGCTCTTTACTAATATCCCTATTTAGGATATTTAGGAAGGGACGTAATTCTCATTAATTACCCACAGACTAGGGTGCCCTGTGTCACTGCAGCTGGGCATCTCTTCCTTTGCCCTTCACGTGGTGGCAGATAAAACTCCAAATCCATTTTACTTACCCAGCTCCTGTCTAAAACGATGTGAGGCTATGTGCTTTACTGCTCCTGAAAGGCATGAAGTCTACGAAGAAATAAACTAACATTCTTTAGTGGGATTGTCACTGGGAATGTGTCTTTTCTCAAGTAAATAACCGCCACCCATGCCCATGTAAGCAGCCTAATAAAATGCAGTCTTCCCTCCAGCCCTACTTAAATGCAGTGAACCATGAAAATTTAAAAAGACGTTTAACAAGTAGGAGGTTAACTTGATGGAGACAAGAGGGGGTTTCATGAAAATGGGAGGGAGAAAAAGAAAGGACAATGAGGGGAGAATCAGAAATATAATCAAATATAACACAAATATAAACAAATATGTATGTATATACATATACGTGAAGTTTATAAAGGAATAAATAATAATATACAACCTAAACTAACATTTGCTACTTTTAGCTTTGTTTTATAAGTATTATAACTATTAAATATAATGGTTTTTTTGTAGTTACTTTTCTATTGCTGGGATAAAACACTATGATCAAAGCAACTTACAAAAGAAAGCATTTCTAACAGTTTGAGAGGGTTAGAGTCCATAGTGGCAGCAATAACAGTTGAGAGCTCACATCTAGATCTTCAAGCAGAAGGTTAAACAAGAACACTGGGAATGACACAAAACTTTTGAAATCTCAAACCTCCCCCCCCCCGTGACATACCTTCTCCAACATGGCCACACCTCTGAATCCTTCTCAAACCATCCCACCATCTGGGAGCCAAATACTCAAATGTATTTACCAATAGGGGCCAGTCTCACTCAAACTACCATACTGTTCTTTTCTTTATGTAATCCTACAAGATTGTAGCTCAGGTTTCTTCTCTCGTTTCTTGGTCATTTATTTATGAGCTATGTGTTCTGTGTTCTCAGGTGTTAAGTAGTACAAGGCAGAATCCCTGACATATTTACTTGAGACAGGGTAAGAAAGGGAAGGAAGAGGGGGCTTTCTACAGGGGAAGGTCTTCAGCTCTGTCAGAGGTCAACCTCACCCAGACTGTGTAACTACAATGATGAGGTGCTATCAATGTCAGACTGGCTCAAATAGGGAAGCACAGGGTGTGGAGACCTGAATGCATCTATGTAAGGTAAGAATCAGAACCCTGAGAAATACATGCAGGAGGGATGATAGAACGCATGTGTCACAAGATTCCAAACTAACAGGAGTCATTAGACAAGCAATGGTTTATCATTGGGAGATGATTAGCAAGACCAGGCTCTAGAAAAAAAAATGACTAGGAAATCTATCATTAAGTCTGTCATGGTCATAAGAGGAGTCTAAAAGTTGAAATCATGACTACATCTCAAGGCATTATGATATGACAATATGAAATTCTAAAGAAAATCTGTTGTTCCTACTTTCTTTGGTCTTCAACATGGTTTTTAAATTTTTTAATGAATTTTACTAAAGTGGTTTCTCATCTCGTGATGTACATTCATATTTATTAGAATGATAAGAATAAATAAAGCAAAAGAAAACAATGCCAAATTCCCAGAAATCCAGGAAAGGTTAAATAAGGTGTCCGGACCAAGTTCTAGGTAGGCACTGGAGTGTCTGATCGAGGATTCATCCTGATATGAGAAGATGGCCTGCTTCTCCTGCCAGCCATTGGAGTGTCCAACACAGAGTTCACCCTAGTAGCAGAAGCTGCTGTAATTGATCTGCCAGCTATTGAAGTGTCCAAGTAAGGATCCATCATGATTGGAGAGGATGGCTTGTTTTGCTGGCAACCACTGGATTGACTTAGCCAAGATTTGTCCTCATAGCAGAGGATGAATTGATTCACCTGCCAGCCACTGAAGACTGTGTTGAACAAGTCTCCCTGGTCTATTCAGGCTCAGAAAAGTAAATAAATGTCCACTTGATGGACACAAGGGAAAAAAACTGTTCAACAAGAGTGAACAGGGACGACACTTGTCTGTTCAAATGTTTAACCTGTTTGCTTAGATCATTGAACATTTCATGTCACTTTTGGGGAGAAATCTGTTCCCATCACTAGGCTTCCATTAGGTTTTACCTTGGAATACTTCACGCATTATAATGATCATTGTGTGCTTACCTCTCACATATGATCTTTGAATGTTTGATCATTACATGACACACCGTTGACTTCTTATGTCCATTCAGATATGACACTTGCTCAAAAGGTATGTTCCCAGTAGAGATTCAACAACATGAGTTCTGCTTTAGCTGTGATCACAATACTGTTTACATTAATTAAAATAGAATTTTCTTTCCTAGAATTTATGAAGCTTAAGGAGGATATGGGTTCCATTGATGGGTTAGAAATTAACGTTTGCTGCCCTTGCAGAAGACCAGAGTTTAGTTCCCAGGACACACGCCAGGCAGCTCACAACCACCTATAAGTCCAGTTCCAGGTGATCTCATGCTCTATCTGACCTTCATGGGCACCTGCTATTATGTGCAGACACACACACACACACACACACACACACACACACACACACACTAAACAGAGAAAGAGAGATACTTGAGGAAAATAAATAAGGTAGGTGGTCATAAATATGTCTCATCAACTGTTATTTGGAAAATCACTAATGGAGACAGAGGGGAGAGCGAGAGAACTCTACAGTGACAAGAACATTTATCTCACTTGTGTCCCCTCCCTGGTGACAACCCTTTCCATACTAGAACATGTTTGGAAGAAACACATCTAGTAAATACAGCAAAATAAGGTAAAAATTCCTAAAGTTGGATTTAATCAGCTATAGAAAATTCATAATTTCTCTGGACAATTTAGGGACATACATTGAAGAAAATGAACAAAACTTTGAGGGAAACTTGAACAGGAAACCCAGGACCTGGGATGTGTTCTGCGCTTACTATGGGAGATGGTCTTTCATTTGCTGGAAAGCTGCAGTAGAGTGGCTTCCAGAGAGCCATAGAGTAGAGTCAGCATATTGGGAATCTACAAATCCACCCAAACAGGATAGTTCTGGCTCCCATGTTCTTGATCATTCTTCTATACCACTTCTTGAAAGACATCTTTGAGATATATTATATGGTAAATACTGAGGTTTACCTTAATATCTTTAATTGATTTATTTAGAAATTGCGTTTGGAGGCTGTTACTATTGTCTTCTGTGGCTACTTCCTTTTGTCTTTGTTTCCTTCTCCCACATTTTTCTCGACTTGAGTGTTTATTCCATCTTACTTTGGCCTCCCATTGTTTTGACAATGTCTGTAACAATACTGAAGTGAGTCCCAACTCTGTAGTAGTTCAAACTTTATTCAAGTGTGTTTTTCTATTGTGCTCATCACTTTAAACCCTGGAATAGGTCAAAAGAAATCACTTTGTAGAATTACTCAGAAGTGGAAGACATCTCTCAAATATTTGCACTATAAAAGCTAAACTATATCAAGACCTATGAAGCATGCTAAGTCATGCTGCTTTTTTAGAAACGTTTTTTTCCCTGAAGTTGAGAGAGTATCACAGATCTGAATATTAATTCATAATCATCCTCATTTTTCCTATACATGAGGAAATTATCCTATCGAATCATAAGAACATAAGTCATACCATTCCCCATGTATTTAATCATTCATTTTGCCTCACCTCATATCAGCTGGGTTATCTTGGGGAGTTTTTTAATGTTCTGTTTCTTTCTATGAATCAAGAATACAAATAACATCTCTCTTAAAGGATGACATGGGATACAAAATGATGACGAGCATAGAGAATGCACAGCAGGGGGCTCAAGAGACTGTAAGTCACTGAAATTCATCTTCCCATTCCTAAGAAGTTCTCTTTTGATCTACCTGCAACCACATCGCTAAGTGAAAAATATCATGCTACAAAGGCCACCCAACACTGCCTTGGTTATCAATTACCCCATAACAAGGAAATCCCCAAACCACTCTGAAAACATCAAGCATTCATTATCCTAGTCACTGGGGACTGGAAATCCTAAAGAGTTCTGCAAGGTTCAAATACTTTCAATTAGTTTTTGTCAAGCTGATGAGAGGATGAATAAGAGACTCAAGTTCTTCCCTGGCGTGCTTGCAAAATTGTTTGTATGACTGCCTGCAGAAAGCTCCTGTTCTTTATTATTTGCTCCTCCCTGCACAGGAACTGGTGGCCCAGGGATGAGTAATGGAGGGAGAGAGAAAGGAAGAGGAAGGGAGACAGGAAAAGACAGAAAGACAATGGGTTTTATAGTTCAATCTTGGAAGTGGCAAATATCACTTCTACTGTAATCTGTCCTTTGTATAAGCTCATCGTGGTTTATGGTGGAACACTCCCACAAACAGGTATGGGTATTTGTAAGAAGGAATCATGCTTGGTTAATGTGGTTGTTTGAATAGCAATGGTCCCCATAGACTCATGTGTTTGTATGCTTGGCCCATAGGGAGTGGCACAATTAGGAAATGTGGCATTGTTGGAGTAGATGTGGCCGGGTTGGAGAAAGTGAGTTCTGTGGGGGCAGGCTTTGAAGTCTCATATGTTCAAGCTATGCCCAGTGTGAGACACAGTTCACATGCTGTTGCCTGTGGACCAAGATGTAGAACTTTCAAGTACCTCTCCAGCACCACGTCTGTCTGCATACCACCATGTCCTTCCGTGATGATAATGGGCATCTGTAAGGCAGCCCCAATCAAATTTTTTTCCTTTATAAGAGATTCTGTAGTCCTGGTGTCTCTTCACAGCAATAGAAACCCTAAGACAATTAACTTCGGAGCTGGTCAACATCATCGTTATTTCAGTAAATGTCCCTTGCCCTCCACAGTGCCTTGCTGTATCACTCTTACCTCTGACCAGTGGGTTGCTAGCCTTCTTATCTATATCATACAGCTCTAGGTTAGATCTTGCTTAGTACTTATGTTTCCTGGTGAGCTACTTTCTGTCTCTCTTCTCTGTAGCTTTAATGTCCAATCTGCATCCACGGTCACCATGAAAATTTCTCATTCATACCTTAATGCTTTAGTTTTTAACTGAATTCTGCCAAGTCTTGCTGTGAACGTCTTATATGGTAATTCTCATTTGCAGTTAGATATTGTTGTATTTAAAATCTTATCTTGTCCTGGAAAATGATGAGGTCAAGTCATGAGGCTCATCTTTACACACCTCCCCTGTCTAGCCCTCTGTGTGGTTACCATGGTGCCTGCATCAGACATTGACCCCACTGAACACCATTTAATGCATGGTGACCATAGAAAGTATTAAAGGAAGGGCAGTGGAAAGTCACAGTGGGAGTCAATTTTCTACCTGTTGCCAGCAGATGAATTGGTAACTGGCTCATTAGGTTCATTCAAAAGATGTGGATTTGGCTCTAATTTTGAAGTGGCATCAGCATGATCCATTGTGCTATAGTACTTAATTGTGTACACTCAGGCAAAGAGCTGTTCCTTATAAGCAACAAAGAATGTGTGACAGAACCATTTCTCTTCTTTACTGTTACCACAGGGTATTTTCCAAGTTAGGGTATCAGTGGGGAGATCTGACATACAGAAATCCCCACCACCATGTTTAACATCGTTCTGCTAGGACAAGATAGATTTCCATTTCTTACATTAGTCTTGTGCAAGGCAACGATAAACCAGAATAGGTAAAGATTTCCAGGACTGTTGTGTTTTAATGTGCTGGGCATTCCTTGGTGAAGCGACTGAATATTGGTTTCTCCTTTTCTACCTTCTGATTACAATGCCTGCAGTATTCACATAATAGACTATCAAATATCACTTTATACTTAAATTTAGGGGAAAACAATAGCAATTGAGGGATTAAGCAAGTGCCTTCTTCAAAATGCTACTTTAAGTTTATAGAATTGTTCTCAAATTTCAGGCAAAATTTCACAATGCAATTGCTACAGGAAAATATAAGTTAGATGTTTAAAACATACAATATGGACCACACTTTCTGAAGCCTATCCCTTTAGTGAAACTTGAAAGGACATAATTTTACACCTAAAAGGGCATGTCTGATTTATTCAATAGTGCATTTCTAATATAGACTATTTGCTACAGTGTAAAAATTGTAAAATTCTGGAAGGATTTTGTTGTACCCAGCTCATGAAGGTGCATTTTTTTTCCATCTGATTTCTGCTAATTCTGATCCTTGGGTGAAATTGTATGTTCCGGGTTAACCTTGTGCTGCCATTTAAACACTCTCTATTTCCAGCATCTGTCACTATTCTCCAACCACTAATGAATGCATCTGCTCTAACCCAGATTCTTGCATATCTAACATCATTTAATAACCAAGTATTATCATTCCCATGCCAGTGATAATAAAATTGAATATTATATTATCAAAATTAAAAATGATGTGCTTTGTGGACAGTGTGACTAATAAAAGGGAGATACTAGGGAAAAAAGCAAAGGGCAGCAGATGTCCTTTGAGTTATATTTAATTTAAATGGGTGTTTAGAACATAGTGTTGAAACTGAATGTTTACTACATAAAATATTTATATTTTTAACCAGTTAAGATTACCGATTTCATATGACCACCAAAAGTCTTATCAAATGGCTGGCATGATGACTTAACACATAAGCTTAATAATAAAAAGAATTTTAGCATCATTGAGCTGTGTGAACAACATGTATGTTTCCCAAAAGCCCTTTTCTGAAATGATTAAAAGATGTACCAGGCAGAGAATTAAGTGCTTGAAAGCAAGATATCATTGACTTTAAAATGTTGCAAGCATGATACTGTGTGGTGATATTGTATTTGTGTTCTAAGATCAGAGTGCAGAGCTAGTCAGTAGTTAACCATAGAGACCAGGTGTGGTGGTACACAACTTTACCCAGCACTTGGGATCTCGTGCCTTTGATCCCAGTACTTGGGAAGCACACACCTTTAATGCCAGCACTAGGGAGGAAGAAACAGGAATAATATGGCTGGGCAAAGAGAGGAATATAAGGCAGGTGGAGACAGGAGCTCCACCCCCTTTTAGGCTGAGGAGTTGGTAAAGTTAGAAGTGGCTGTGACTTGCTCCTTTGTCTCTCTGATCTTTCAGCATTTACTACTATATCTGATTCTGGGATTTTATTATTAAGACCAATTAGAATTCGTGCCACAATACTAACTTTCATCTTGGCACAACTACTTCACAAGTCTCACAACCTTGAATGAAAAGGTGGTAGGCTGGCGACCCTGCCTTCCACAGCCAGGAGGCTATATGTTGGTGTTGGTGGCTGAACTCCTAAACTTGCGGATTAAAGCTGGAGACCACTTGGGAGCACTTGATGCTGACGCTGAGGATGAGAGCAGAGTGGAGCACTGATTGTGACTGAGTGGCAGGAGAGACTGAGACAAACAAGAGAAGGCAGCAGAGCACATGTAACCTTGCACTTCACTGACATAGCTGAACATGCCAAAGGGAAATGCTTCAGGTTCATGGAATCCCGAGCAATGTATTTTCCAATTAGTTATGCTTATAATTTTCTGATAGTTATGGTAGAAAGGCAAATTGCTTTTTGCTCCCATAAGAAAACACATAGCACAATTATTGTATGTACAGTATATGTTGAAAGAATACCCAAGTTACCTAGTACAGAAAAAAGAATCACAAAGACTAATCGAATCTAAAAATTTAAATATGAGCAATTCTTATTATTCTGTTTGCCCCAATCTTAACTCAAAGAATAACTAAGCATGCAAAGCAAAATGCTGTTCAGGTCCTCCACTCAATAACAGAACAGAGAGAATCTTGTGTATAGGTTGTAACTCTCTTATTACAAATAAACTCAAGATCCTAACTAATAGTGATGGAATTTTTGCCATAAATGTATGAAACAAATTAAAATTGCAGTTGATAAAATTTGTGATACTAGAATTATTTTCATTAACTCATTAATAGGAAGATTAATTGTTAGGAAGCATTAAATATTTTCTTAGAGATAATAATTAAGTGGGGGACTGGAGATATGTCTCAAGGGTTAAGAGGCCTGGCTATTCTTGGAGTGGACCTGAGTTCAATTCCCAGTACCCACATTGGGCTGCTCACAATTGCCTGCAACCCCAGCTCCAGGGTATCATTGTCCTCTTCTGAACTCTGTGGGGCACCTGAACTAATGTGTGCACACCACACACACACACACACACACACACACACACACGCACACACACACGTGTATGTAATTTAAAAATAATAAAATAGGTCTTTTTTCAAAGTTAAATATATGAGCGGATAACAAAGAAACATGTTAGAACATCAGTGGTTGTTGGAGAAAAGAGCCCAGGCACCATATTTCTGGTACTTCAGCCCTTCAGTTTTCTTTCTGAGAATTTGAGTTCCACATTGGCTTTTCAGTTTTACAAAATTTGAAATTAAATATAAATACTGAAAACTATTTGTGGTAGTTTGAATGTAATTGGCCCCCATAATCTTATAAAGAGTGGTGCTATTAGGAGGTGTGGCTTTGTTGGAGTGGGTATAGTCTTGTTAGAGGAAGTGTGCCACTGTAGGGCAGGGTCTGAGGTTTCCTAAGCTCAGAGTCCTGCGCAACATCTCAGTTGATTTCCTGTTGCTCTGCAAGAAGTAGCACTCTCAGATCCAGCACCACCTCTGCCTGCACACCACCCTGCTTCTGCCTGCGCGCCACCCTGCTTCTGCCTGCGCGCCACCCTGCCTCTGCCTGCGCGCCACCCTGCCTCTGCCTGCGCACCACCCTGCTTCTGCCTGCGCACCACCCTGCCTCTGCATGCGCACCACCCTGCTTCCACTCATGATGACAATGGACTGAACTTCTAATGCTATAAGCGAGCCACCCAAATTAAATGTTTTCTTTATAAAGGTTGCCATGGTCATGGTGTCTCTTCACAGCAATAGAAACCTTAACCAAGACGGTATTGTAGTCTCTTATTCGTGCTCTTATTACCACACCACCACTTCTAGTAATGTATGCTTTCTTGGGTTTTTCCATTAATGGTCACTTTCTAACCTTATTTTTTTCCAGATTTGAAATGGCCTTTCAAGCTAACACATTTATTTCCCAGTTTTGTCTTAGACAGTTAGTGTAACATTACTTAGCAAACTCAAAAGAAAAGTTTAATGCAGACATTGAAAACTGACAACGAATATCAAAAATGAATAAATGGGGAGTCATCAGCTATTATACATACCCTGATAAAAATATAAGTTAGCTGAGATTATAAATCCAGATTCTTGTTTGTAGGGGATTCAGGAGCTATGCCATTGTAAAAGTTAAATACCCTGGGTTGTTTCACACATAGAGTTCAAGGACAGTGGTTGAAAGCGACCTGAAAAGATGGCTCAGTGCTTAACAGCACTTGGTACTCTTTCAGAGGACTAGAGTTCAGTTCCTACCAATCACGTGAAAGATCACAGCTATCTAACTCCAGTTTCTGGGAGATCCAATGCCTTCTTACATCTTCCACAGGTACGCACACAATATGTAATACTCTCAGACATAAACACCTATAAATAAATGAAAATAATTTTAAAATGATGGTTGAAAGGAGTATGTATAAAATAAAAGAAAAAAGAGATGTACAATAAACTGCAATATAAATACAATGTTTGGTTACTACAGAATTCAAAAAGAGCCATGACCAGCAGGTCGCTATGTTGTTATAGATTGGAGGCTTCTGAAGCCTGGAAGATTCCCTTTCCTGGGCAGTATTAGCAAGAACATTTACACACTGGAGTATTCACTAAGCTACATAATTAGATACTGAAATCTCTATTTTAAATTATAACAACACTTAAAAGTACAGATTATATCTTATCCCAGTCTATGGTAAATATGTATGTAAATATTTAAATGTTCTTCAGTATTGACAGTTGGCTGGCTGATATGTGATAAGCAGAACCCACAATTTATTAGCTGGTGTGGGAGGACCTGTCTATGTGTAGATTTTATTGGTTAATGAATAAAGAATCTGCCTTGGCCTGTTGATAGGGCAAAACTTAAGTAGGCAAGGAAAACTGGACTGAATGCTGGAAGAAGGAAGGTGGAGAGAGAGATACACAGATTGATGGAGATGGGTTAAATTAATATGTAAGAGTTAGCCAATAAGAAGCCAGAGCTAATGGGCCAAGCAGTGATTTAATTAATACAGTTTCTGTGTGATTATTTTGGGTCTAAGCTAGCCGGGCAGCTGGGAATTAACAAGCAGACCTCCATGCAACAAGCACTCTTAATAACTACTAGTCCTTTTTGATTAGTCTATCTTCCTGACATGTAGCTCATCATCTGTCTCTAACTTCCAAATTTTAAGACATTATTAATTCAGGCTAATAACTTAGTGCCTGTACATCATAGTCCTTTTATCTGTTTGTACTCCC
>PVIU01028806.1:0-18443 GCA_004026605.1 Ondatra zibethicus
TCACGTACAATTCGAGGAAGAATCCAAGAAGTTCTCTTTATAAGGTTAAGCCTATCGCTTTTGGGATAGTTACTATTAATTTCTCCCAAAAAATTAGCACAAGCTCTTTGCCACAGTTCATTGTCTTCCCATAACTTTCTTATCTCATCAGCAGTGAAAGGCACTATAATTTCTGCTGGATCTATGCCTGCTAGTTGACGAAGTCTCAGTTTACCTTTTATAATCAGTTCAGAGACTACACCAACTGCCTGGATGCTCTTCCCACATAGGCTGTGGCATGGTGGTTTTGAATGGCGTCATAGTTGCTCTTACTGTGGTGTGGCACCATCTGTAATGTCACACTGGAGCAATATTGGTGCCAAGAGTCGTGGTTGTCTTCTAATAACAGAAAAGAATACTAGAATCTATTCAAAAGACTACGAAATCATTACATGGTTCAGATACATCTCCATTTTCATGTTGGAGGACTGGCAGAGTACCAGTCTAGAGTCTTCTGTGTTCAAAATATTTGAGTTTTAAGCTTCAAGTGCTTTCTTGAATGTATAAGATGTTCAGCTCATCTGTTTAGTTTTGTTTGTTTCTCTACTTGATGCAAGCTAGAGTCCTCTAAGAAGAAGGAACTTCAATTGAGAAAACATCCCCCAGAAGATTGGCCTGTAAGCAACCCTGTGGGGCATTTTCTAGGTTAATGATTGGTGTGTGAGGGCCAGATCCACTGTGGATGGTGCCAACCCTGGGTATGTCATTCCAGGGTGTATAAGAAAGCAAACTGAGCAAGCCAGGAGGGGCAAGCCAATAAGCAGCATTCCTCCGTGGCCTCTGCATCAGTTTCTCCCTCCAGGCTTCTTTCAATGGGCTGTGGCTCAGAATGCATAAGCCAAATAACCCTCCCCACAAGCTGCTCTTGGTAGTGGTCTGTATCACAGCAATAGGAAACAGACGAAGGCATATGTGTGGTCTTTGAGGTTTCGTTGACGTCAGCAATAAGAAAAGTATAGCTCCAGGTTCAGGGAGAGACTCTCGGGAACTAAGATGAAGAGTGACAGAGGATGCCCAAAGTCCTCTGGCTTGCACATGTGCACACATGGGCAAGCATACATGTGCGTTGGCAATATTTAACATATATACAGATTGGTCAGCTGACCAAATTAATATCATTACTCAGGTGATGACCTGTGCTTTCCTAAACACTGATCTGTACTATCCAGTGAGATTTCCTCTCTTAACCACTGAATGGGACAGTTGTCAAACATGTACCTCATAGGGTGCTCTGTCCAATAGGACAGACCTTGCCTGTGGGTGGAGATACAGCCACCTCACTTTCCTGAGTCACAGTGGTCCCCCTAGAAGTCAACAACTGCTATAGCCGGGCTTTCAAGGCTACCTGAGGTCAAGGGATGGCATTCAAGGCTATGCTACTGATAAAAAGGAATAGCTACAAAATTATCACAAGCAGGGCTGGGGAGAAGGCTGAGATTTACCTCAAAGGCAGGACTTGAGTTCACATCCCAGAACCCATGTAAAATGCCCCTGTGAGTCTGTGTGCCATGTAAAATGAGTGTGAGTCTGTGACCCTGGGAGTGTAAGGGTGTGTCATGTGTGTAAATGGATAAGTTTCAGGTTCAGTGAGAAACACTGCCTCAAAAAATAAGGTGGAGAGTAACCAAGGAAAGTGTCCAGTGTCACCTCTGGCGTGTGTGCACGCGCATGCACGCACACACACACGTACATACATGTGTACACCCTAAGTGAATACTGCCATATAACATATACTCACAAATAAGTAAATATAAATATAAATTGTATATGTATATTTAAATTAGCACAGACAGGCAATGACTTTTATCTTAAAAACAGGTGGATTTTGTTTGGCAAGGTCCAGAATGATTCCTAGTTTGGGTGACGTTCTTTGTGGTTTTGCTCATTTGAGAGCTGAGAGAGAACAGATAAAAGGCGCCCTGTGCACCTCGCTGGCCTTTCCCCTAAAGGATGAACAGGTCTGTCTGATACTCACTCCGACAGCTTGCTTCAATAAGCTGGGCGATGGTAGACTCCGGAGGAAAACAAAGACAGAAAATGATTAAAATGGTGTAGATGGAGGGGAAAGAAGGCAAACTCACCTGGAATTCTTCAAATACAGGTGCCATCCAGCTGTTGCTCAGGGTTACTCTGACACCTGTTCCCTAACTTCCAGTTGCTTCATTATTTTTTCTTTTCTTTTTTTATATTTATTTATTTATTATGTATACAATATTCTGTCTGTGTGTCTGCCTGCAGGCCAGAAGAGGGCACCAGACCTCATTACAGATGGTTATGAGCCACCATGTGGTTGCTGGGAATTGAACTCAGGACCTTTGGAAGAGCAGGCAATGCTCTTAACCGCTGAGCCATCTCTCCAGCCCCCATTATTTTTTTCTTTACTGGAAGGTTTTTTTCTTGTTTTATTTTGTGGGTAGTGTGTCACATAAGCTAAATGGAAAGGATTTTTTTCTTTCTTTTTTTTTCTTCTTCTCTCTCTCTTTTTTTTTTTTTTTGAGGCATGATCTCTTCACATCACCCAAGCTGATCTTATTCAAGCTCCCAAGTCACATGAGAGAAGAACTCCAGAGAGAGCAGTTAGAAGAGGTAACTCAGACCCCTGGTTGGCTGGGACAGTTCTAGGACATAAGATGGAGATCAATGAGGGGAGTAGAGCCAGAGGTGCCTCTTTTTTGTTTTTGAATGGTTGGAGTGACAGTATTGTCATTACACTGGGGAATGATCCCGTAGAGGAAACCTTGGTGACAGAGAGACTGGGCTTGCTGGTTTGGGGTTTTTAAGGAGACTGGAATCTAAGATTTCTGGTGTTCTGGGGGCAGAGCTGGAGATGGTGAACCTGTATGGATTCATAGGCATGGTAAGACTGAGTCACGCTTATTATTTAGTTAGTTAGTTTATACAAGGTCTGGCTTTGTAGCCTAGGTGGAGTCCTTCTGCCTCCACCTCGCCAGCACTGGGGTTATGGGCTTCCAGCACCACACCCAGCAGAAGAAGTTCTTTCCTTAGTTTTGGCTTTTCAATGAGGAAAGTGGCATAGTCATCAGGCAAGGAGTGGATGGGGAAAAGAGAGAAGTGAAATTCATTGTGCCTGTGAGAAAGTGAAGAGAGCTGAGAAATACAGGGTGTTAGCTGGGAAATGGTACAGGTATGACATGGTTAAAGCGAGCCCAGCCAACCTCTGAGTGTGTGTGCGCGCGCTTGTGTCTGCCAGCTATCACCCGCTGCAAAGGGTGCGGGAATGAATAGTAAAGTGGAGAGCTGGATTTAACTGGGATTATGGTTTTGTCAATAAACCTGACACAATTGAAATGGTTGAGAGAGTTTTATTGTTCCTGAAAATTTAAGTGTTGTGAAGAGGGAATGCATGGAGGAGGATGTCAAGTGCTCAAGACAGTTTAAAAAAAAAAAAATCCAAGACACCTCCCTCTGGTCTTTGCATGACTGGCTCCCTCTTGTGGTTTAGTCATTCATTACCGTCACTCTTTTTGTTTCATTATTTTTTGAGACAGTATTTCTCTATGTAGCCCTGGATATTTGTGTGTGTGTATGTGTGTGTGTGTGTGTGTGTGTGTGTGTTTACACGCGCACGCATACATGCACATGTGTGCTGCCACTATTTTATTTATTTTCTTAGTACTTTGTCTAATCTATTCTACCCTTCCTGTCTGTCTGTCTATCTATCTATCTATCTATCTATCTATCTATCTATCTATCTATCTATCTATCACTTTCTCTCTCAGCCATCTGTTTGCGTGTTCATCCATTCACCCATCCATCCGTATCTCAATCCACCAATCCATCCACAGATTCAGCCTTCCATTCCTCTTTGTATCCATCCATTCTTCTGTCCATCCAACTAACCATTTATCCATCCATCTGTAGTTTGCTTCATGAGGCAAGAACAGAAACTTCATGGGGGGGTGGGGGAGTCAAGATAATAATTGGGAAAACCGCAGAGACAGCTGACCCGAGCTAATGGGAGCTCACGGACTCTGGACTGACAGCTGGGGATCCTACATGGAACCGAACTAAGCCCTCTGAATGTGGGTGACAGTTGTGTGGCTTGCCCTGGCAGTGGGACCAGGTATCCCGGGTGCATGAACTGACTTTTTGGAGCCCATTCCCTATGGTGGGATTCGTTGTTCAGTCTTGATGCAGGGGGAGGGGCTTGGTCCTGCCTCACCTTGGTATACCAGACGTCATTGACTCCCCAAGGGAGGCCTTACCTCCTCTGAGGAGTAAATGGGGAGTGGAATGAGGGAGGTGTGGGGACGGGAGAAGGGAAGGGAGGGGGAACTTGGGCTAGTATATAAAATTTAAAAATTAAAAAAAGCTGGGGGTGGTGGTGGCACATGCATTTAATCCCAGCACTCGGGAGGCAGAGGTAGGTGGATCTCTGTGAGTTTAATGCCAGCCTGGAATAAACCTCCAAAAGACAAGGACCAGTCAGCAGTATTCACTGTTGTGTGGCCACCACACTTACCGTGGTAAAGATCAGAATATTTGATAAGAGAGCAATGAACGTCATGGGAGTAATGCTCAGTGGATAGAGTGACAGTAACTGCTTAGCACGCATCATAAGGCTCTGAATTCAACCTCTAGCACTTTATAAACTGCACGTGGTGGGATAAGCCTGTAATCCCAGCAATCAGGAGGTGGAGGCAGGGAGGTAAGAGGTTCAAGGTCATCCTTGGATAACTCGCAGTGAGTTTGAGGCTGGCCTGGATTACAGGAGAGGAAAGGAAATGAGTGGCAAAGGGTGTGAAAGAGATGGGGAGAGTAGGGGAAAGGGGGAAGGAAAAGATGAAGAAAAGGAAGAGGAAGAAGAAGAAAGAAGGAGGATATGAATGCTCTTAGGTCACACATTTAAGGCCTTCACCCTTTTATACATGATTTTTCTAAACGGGCTCCCGTTTTCTCTGTCTAACCTCCACCTGGAGAAAGAAGATCTTCCCAGGACTAGAGCTGCGAGCTAGCCCACTCCCTCTGGTCTCCTCCCAGGCTTCCTGAGAGTCTGAGAGGAGAGCTTGGGGAGCTCAGGCTCCAGGTCCTTCAGAGATGTGAACTAGGACAGGGCATGCAGATGCGATAGCCGTCAGATTTGTTTTAGACATCTTTATTGGGGGTGGAACCGAGGGCCTCGCACGCACTGAACAGAATCTCTACCACTGAGCCACACCCCATTTTAAATGTAACCTTGAATTTTATCAACTGTCTGAATGTACAGCTACCACTGTAATTCAGTTTTAGAACATCTTCGTCAGCAGAGAGACTCCCTCCTGCCTATTTCCATCCCTGCTCCCACCCCAGCCCTCGGGGACCACCGAGCTGACTGTCTCTACGGAGTTAGCCCTTCCTACCTAGAGTTGTCATAGAAATGGGTCCATAAAGCACATAGGGTTTTTTTTTTTGTGTGTGTGTGTGTCTGATTCTTGCCATTTTATTTTGACATTTAGTTATTTAGTGTGTGTGTGTGTGTGTGTGTGTGCACGTGTGTGTCTGCCTTTCATGGTGTGCATGTGAAGGTCAGAGGACAACCCACAGACAGGGTCAGCTCTTTGCTTCCACCATGTGGGCTCCAGGGGTTGCACTCGGATTGCCAGGTTTTGTGGCAAGTGCTCTACCTGCTGCACCACCTCACAGGCCCTGAATCTTTCCAGTCTTTACAAGGCTGTACTGTGATAATAGCCTCCTCAGAGCTATACAAGGTTTTCATCAACTTGACAGAGATTCCTTCTCATTTGTGGGTTACAGTGAAGAATACTGCTGAAAGTGTTTTAAAGCAAGCCTTTATGTGGACATACAGTTTTGTCCTTTTTTTTTTTAAATCTCAGGGCTATATCTAGAAGTTGAATTGCTAAATGCAATAAATATGGGTTTAAGTTTTTTGAAAGTGCCAAACAAGTTGGGCACAGTGGTTTGCAAGTGAAGTACCCACTTAGGAGGTGGGGTATCTTGGCAATTGGTAGTTTGGTATCTTGCAACTTCATGAAACATACTTCTTAGTTCTAATAGGTTTATTTTTGGTAGGTTTGGGGTTTTGTGTGTGTTGGGAGAGTGGTACTGGGTTTGAACCCAGGACCTTGTGCATGCTTTTCAGATGTCCTATCACTTAGCTACTCCTAGCCCCCTTTCCATAGATTATTTATAGTTTCTTATATACAAAGTTATGCTATCTGAGAATCACATTAGCTTTTTTAAAAAGATCTATTTATTTTTGTTTTATGTGTACAGATATTTTTGCCTGGAGCCCACAGAGACTGAAAGAGGGACTGTCGTTCACTCATGTACAGCCATGGAGGTGCTGGGAACCAAGCCAAGTCCTCTGAAAGCGCAGTCACCTTAACTGCTGAGCCCCCTCCCCAGCCCCGCATTAGCCTTTACATTTTTATTGCGTTTTACTTATTTTGTGTGTATTTGTATATTAGCTTTTGTGTGTGTGTTTTTGGGGGTGGTCAAGATAGGGTTTCTCTGTATAGCCCTGACTGTTCTGGAACTTGCTCTGTACACCAGGGTGGCCTCAAACTCAGAGACTCACCTGCCTCTGTCTCCTGAGTGCAGGGATTAAAGATGTTCACCACCACCACCCAGCAAGATTATTTTTAAATTACGTGTGTGTGCATGGATATGTGCTTATTACTGCAGGTGTTCATGGAGCTCAGAGGCATCTGATTCCCCTGGAATTGGAGCTGCAGGCAGTTGTAAACTTCCAGATGAGGATAGCTCAGATCTTATGGAAGAGCGGTATGTGTGCTCAAACACTGAGCCATTTCTCCGGCTCCCTTACTTAGATTCTTCTTCTTTTTTTTTTTTTTTAAGGATAAAGGTTTGTTTGTTTTATATACAGTGTTCTGCCTGCACATATGCCTGTACGCCATAAGAGGGCACCAGATATCATTACAGATGGTTGTGAGTTGTAACGTCTGTACTGCTAGATGGTGCGCGAACCAGAAACTAGGCTGGAGACTTAAAAACACACGCACACACAGAGACACGGGGACATGGGTCATCCTTGAAACAAAAATGCCAACTTTATTGTGCTCCAGGGAAGCTTACATGGGGATCCTTAACGGATAGCCACGCCCCAGCTCTTGGGATTTCCAGCTGTAAAACCCACCAGAATTCACTCCCCTGCCATCAGGAACTCGTGAAGGTCTCGTGTTCAGAGCAGCTGCAGGCACAGGAAAAAAACCGTTGTTTCACTCCAGCAGGCAAAGGGTCTGAGGCAAGCAAAGAAAGTCAAGGGGCCAAGGGTCTGCAGCCCCCAACAGTGAGTCACCACGTGGTTGTTGGGAATTAAACTCAAGACCTGTGGAAGAGCAGTCGGTGCTTTCAACGCCTGAGCCATCTCTCCAGCCCCCTTGTTTAGATTCTTGGAGTTGGTCTCACGTAGCCCATTCTAGTGTTCAGCAGCTCCTGTTCCCACTTCCTGCGTGCCCCCACAGCTGGCTGTGCACATTTATCTTCTGGAAACTGAAAATAAGAACGTCTTTCGAACATTAAGCTATAAAACTAGTAATGGGTTAGAGTCAACAAAGCCAAGACTGCTATAGACAGCCTGGTCTACAGTAACAAGTCTCAGACCAGGCAACTCTACAGAGTGTGACCAGTTTAAAGGCAAAACACAAAAAAGACAAAAGAAGATGAGGTTTTTTTATTTTAAAGATTTATTCGTTTTTGTGTTTATAAATGATTTGCCTCTAAGCTGGCTAAGTGGGCAAAGGCACTTGTAGCCAAGCCTGATAACCTGAGTTCCATCCTGGGGACCCACAGGGTAGAGGAAGAAAAACTACTCCAGCAAGTTGTTCTCTGACCTACACTTGTATGCCGTGGCACATGAACACACACGAGTTAATTTTACCAACCCATCAAAAATATTTCTTAAAAGATGCCTATGTCTCTGCTTTAATTCCAGCACTCTGGAGGCAGATGCAGGTGGATCCCCATGAGTTTGGGACCAGCCTGGTCTACATAGCAAGTTACCATTCGGTCAGAGTTACATGGTGACACCGTGTCTCAAAACAACGAGTACCTGTGCAAGAACAGAGATGGATATCTAGTGAGTCCCTCATTGGCATCCATTCCTACGCTTATACTATAGAGAGTTCAATACTTCACAACTCTGTGCATGTGTGTATGGCGCACAAGCACATGTGTGCCTGTGGGCATGTGTGGAGGCCAGAGAAAGACATTGGGTATCTTTGCGCTATCACTCTTGGCTTTACTCCTTGGGGACAGGATTTCTCATACAACATGGAGTGAGGCTGGCTGCCCGCAAGCCCCAGTGATCTTCCTGTTTCCACTCCACAAAGTGCTGAGGCTACAGGTGTGTGCAGCCATGCCCAGTTCGTTATGTGGCTGCTGAAATCCGAACTCAGCTCCTCACGTTTGCCTAGCAACACTCTTCCCTAGTAAGCCCTCATTCCAGCTCCAGCCTTCCTAATGCTGAAAGGATTTTTATTATTTTTTGCTTATGTGCTTGCATGTCTGTGGGTGGACTAATTTTATAGCATCTTAGACTTCTAGATTTGTATACTGAGTATGTAGACATCGTGAGTGCGTCACAGACTGACTGGGCAATCCATCACTTTAACCACTTGGCCACATTGTGTCACAACTCCCAGCAAGCTGTGCTTCTTTATAAATTACGATGTGTGGCTCAGCTTTGCAAAATAACTCTGCAGGTGAGAACTTGCTCTTATCACTGTTTTTTTTCCTTTGATTTACACTTTGCCAAGACTGTTGCTCAGGCATGCAGTGACCAATGACGAAGCTGTTTCTGTGGGAAAATTGTCTGCTCCTTTGTGATTAGCCACCAGGAAGATCTAGGACTCACTGTGGTGGTAGCCAGATAGGGCTTGTCCAATCGCAATACTCCTTACATGTGAAGGAGAAGCTATCCAGAATCCTGAGTGTGTGGTTTCTGTAACCTATGCAATTCAAAAGCAGGAGCTTTATAACATCTAAAATTCAAGGCTTAGATTCTTCTTTTTGGGGCTTGATTTCTTGAAGTAGTTCATACTAAGTACCATGTGTCAGATTTCCTAAGTGTCGGCACACGTGCAGATGTTAAAGCCTTGCAACACCTGGCTCTTATTCTCCATTCATCTACAGTTAAAAATCTCTGGACAGCTGTGTGCGGTGGCCCATGCCTAGAAACCTAGCGCTTGGGAGGCAGAGGCAGAGACTCGGGAGTTCAAAGTCATCCTCTGGTATATAATGAGTTTGTGGCCAGACTAGGCTATAAGGGACTCTTGTCTCAAAAGACAACAAACAACAAAATCTGAAAAACATTTTGGCAATTATCTAAATTTCAGAATTTGTACATGTGCCAGGGGGTAGCGGTGCACACCTTTAATTCCAGCACTTGGGAGGCAGAGATGGGAGAATTTCTGTGAGTTTGGGGCCAGCCTGGTCTAAAGAGTGAGTTCCAGGGCAGCCAAGGCTACACAGTGAAATGCTGTCTCAAACAACAGTAACAAATTGTACATGTATTTAGTGTGTGTTTTTGTGTTTGTATGTCATGTTCACGTGCAGGCCAGAGGACAACTTTAGGGAATCAGTTCTCTCCTTCCACCAGGAAGATCCAGGAGTTGAACTTGGGTTATCAGGCTTGGAGAGAGTACCTTTACCTCCTGAGCCATCTGCCTGGCCCACATGACCTCATTTAAAAGAAAAACGTTTCATCTGATTCTTTTCCCAAAATGGAAATAATTACTGAAAGGATTGGTCCTACGATTCCAGGGGTGTTCAGCCTCTTGCCACCACGACATGACATTACCATCTACGAATGAATGAGGCTGCTGTATTTATCGGTATCCTGGGACAGATGTGGTCTGTAGGCCACAGGTTGAAATGCCTGAATTTTAGTATTATTATTTAGATTCATTTGTTTTTATGTGTTTTTATGTGCACGTTTGTAGGGCCCTTGGAAGTCAGAAGAAGGCAATGGATCCTGTTGAACTGCAGTTACAGACAGCTGTCAACTGCCATGTGGGTGCTGGGAACCAAACCTGGATCCCCGGGAAGAGTAGCCAGTGTTGTTAACTCCTGAACCACCTCTCCAGGCACAGAAATGCCTGGGTTTTAGACAATAATGTGAAGTGCAGAACTATTATCTGGTGTATGGTGGGCACTCAATAGGCACTAGTTGTCTACCTTCATTGCTCATTTCAAATAGCTTTTGCTTATCGTTATTATACATACCACTGCATCCATGCCACAGTGAACCAGGGGAGGTCAGAGGACAATTGTGGAGTTGGCCTTTACACTGGGGATACCAGATTCTTCATCCAGCTGCGTGGCAAGTGCTTCACCCACTAAGCCATCCTGCTGACTTAGCATTGTTTTGCTGTTATTGTTTGGGGGTGTTTGAGGCAGGGTCTCTGTGTGCTGGCCTGGATGTCTTGGAAATTTTTATGTAGGTCAGACCTTCCTTGAACTCACAGAGATCTACTTGCCTCTACCTTCCAAGCGCTAGAATCAAAGGTGTGTGTGTGTGTGTGTGTGTGTGTGTGTGTGTGTGTGTGTACCACCAGGTCTGGCTCCCAACATTGTTTTTAATTCTCTCATGTACTCTCTCCTTCTTTCTTCTCTCTCTCTCTCTCTCTCTCTCTCTTTCTTCTCAGATATGATTCAGTGAAGGAAAACTTCCTAAAACTCTAGGTAGAATCCCCAACTTCACAAAAAATCACACACATGTGCATGCATGCGGGCGCGCGGGCGCTCTCTCTCTCTCTCTCTCTCACACACACACGAAAAGGAGACTGGTTCAAATTATGTACCATTCAAAAGTGATTCAGAAAATTAATGTGTACCCCAACTTCCTTCTTGTCCTGAACTTTCCAAGGTGATTATGCAGCCAGCCTTTCCAGAGTTTCTTAGAGAGAGTATCCAGCTACCATGGTGCAGAGCTTGGGCTCCTCTGGTGTTCTCGGTTTTCTTCTCTGCCGTCTCTGCCGTTGCTGGCTGTGACTCTGTAGCTTCATGTACAGTCTGATCAAGGCTTCAAAGTATGTTCCAGGCTGACTAATGTTGTGAGCTTTCTTGCAGTTATGGCTTCAGTCTATTGTTTCTGAACTCAGTCACTACTACCGTTGTTAAATCTGCAGGCCTCTGGTCAGGGCCCAACCTGAGAAAACACCAGAAGCTAGACTATTTTATTTATTTATATTAATTTTTATTTTTTATTCATTTTACATATCAACCTCATTTCCCTCTCCCTCTCTTCCTCTCCCTGTCACAAAGCTCCCTCCACCCATACCCCACCCACTCCTTAGAGAGGGTAAGGCCTCCCATGGGGAGTCAACAAAGCCTGGCATATTAAGTTGAGACAGGACCAAGTCCCTCCCGTGTATCAAGGCTGAGAAAAGTATCCCACCATAGGGAATGGGTTGCAGAAAGCTAGTTCATGCACCCAGGATAAGTCCTGGTCCCACTGACAGGGGCCCCATGAAAAGACCAAGCCACACAGCTGTCACCCACACTCAGAAGGCCTAGTTCAATTCTGTGCAGGCTCCCAGCTGTCCATCTAGAGCCCACGAGCTCCCACCCTATCTCTGTGGGTTTCCCCATCATGATCTTGAACCCTTTGCTCATGTGATCCCTCCTTCCTCTCTTCGACTGGACTCCAGGAGTTCGGCCCAGTGCTTGGCTGTGGATCTCTGCATCTGCTTCCATCAGTTACTGGATGAAAGTTCTACTAGGGTAGTCACCAGTCTAATTACAGGAGAAGGCCAGTTCAGGCACCTTCTCCACTATTGCTAGGAGTCGTAGCTGGCATCATCCTTGTGGATTCCTGGGAGTTTCCCTAGCCCCAGGTTTCTCCCCAACCCCATAATCGCTTCCTCTATCAAGAAATTTCTTTCATTGCACTCCCTCTCTGTCCTCCCCCCAACTCGACTATCTGTCCCCTCATGTTCTTATCCCCCTTCCCCTCTCCCCACCCCCAAGTTTACCCAGGCGATCTTATCTATTTCCTAGGGTGATCCATGCCTGTCTCTTAGAGCCCTTCTTGTTTCCTCACTTCTCTGGGACTGTGGGTTGTAGCCTGGTTTTCCTTTGCTTTACGTCTAATATCCGCTTATGAGTGAGTCCATACCGTGTTTATCTTTCTGGGTCTGGGTTACCTCACTGGGGATTTTTTTTTCCTAGTTCCACCCATTTGCCTGCAAATCAAAAGCTAGACTGTAATGATAATATGACCAACTCTGTTTTTCAGAGACTCATTAATTCAAATCCTCAGTTTAGAATATACTATAATTTCCCAATTGGTTAAGCAGTCAAGTTAACTTCGTTGTGTCAGTGTCAAAACACTTTCAAAAGAAAAATAATAAACACGATTGCAGGAGGAGTGTTCTGCCCACTAAAGAAAACAGAAAGATGAGAATATTGGGAACCCATGAGAGGTGTCCATGTGCTCAGAGTTAGAAGTATAGGGTGCTAGGGAGATGATTCAAGTAGGTCAAGGAGTTAGACATGCAGCCTAATGGCCCACCTGAGTTGAATCCCTGGAACTCATGTATAAAGTTTGAGCTAGTGGGATACATTTGTAACCCCAGCCCTCCTATGGCCAGATACCTGAAGCTTGAAGACCAGAAGTATGTCACGCAGCAAGAACAATGAGGAACCCTGGCTCAATAAGTTGGAAAGCAAGAACCAACTCCTGGCTGGGCCTGGTGATACATGCCTTTAATCCGAGCCCTTGGGTGTACGTGTCTGTCCTACTATGCTTGCTCCATTATGCTACGCTACGCGATATGCACACTATAGTACCGTATGGTTCACGAGCCGGGCAAGGGACTGGAGATTGAAACATACAGAGACACACAGATAGACAGAGACACGGGTCATCCTTGAATTCCCCAAGAACGCCAACTTTATTGTGTTCCAGGGCAGCTTATCTATTGCCTTCCCTGACCAACGGCCCCGCCCTAGCTCTCAGCTGCAAGCCACCAGAAACCGTCTTGAGCTCAGAGCAGCTGCAAGCACAGGAAAACGAGTCGTTTTGCTCAGAGCAGCTACAAGCATAACAAGTTGTTTACTCCGGCAGGCTAGGGGGCCATAGGGAATTCAGGGTCTGGGGAGGCAGAGGCAGGTGGATCTCTGTGAGCCATCTCTTCAGCTCCTCAAGCTGTGTTTTATGTGGCACTCTTTGTGGACAGAGCCTATCATGACAAGAGCTCTGTTCCCTCTGACTGGGAGTCAGGCTAAGTGTATAAATGGGAGACACAGTTTGGAGGCAACACTCTCTCAATCCCTGCTGTGTGGTGAACGTTTTTCTTGTCCACAAAGGTTCTGAAGTCTAATAAAAAAGGAACACTGGCCTGTAGAGTCCAGTGTGGCGGTCACAAGGATATTGTGTGACTTCCACCGAGAATGTAAGTCAAGAGATGGTAAATATGGTGGTACCCGGGGTAAGAGAGAATCCAAGCTGCTTAGAACAGAGAAGGATGTGCAACAAAGCCCAAAACAGGCGTGGCATGGCTTCTGGGTGGCACTGAGATACCCGCATCGGTTGAGCACCTATCGGATGCCAAGTTGTGGAGGCGGGGAGGGGGCACAAAGTCGAATGAGACAATGCTGTGCTTCCTATTGTGACCCAGTCTTTTTATCTGGGGTTTATTTATTTAGTGTGTGGGTGTGCATGCGCCATGGTACAGGTGTGGAGATCAGAGCTGGCCCTCCCCTTCCATGTGTGGGTGTTAGGACTCAGACTCGGGTCTGTTGGCAGGTGCCTTCTATCTGCTAAGCCATCTCCCAGGGTCAGGTCACAGTCTTGTTGGGGATGACTCTGGATATGTTGTTTGATACCTGGCAGCCTCACTGAGTCCAGAGAGAGCCTCTGTGACAGTCATTCTCTCAAGCCACTTACTTCAATGTGTCGTAATACCATATTCTTAGTCTTCTCTTCAAAGAGAATTTACCAGTGAAGTATAAAACTCAGTCAAATAATTTAATTTATAATACTTCTATAGCTGGAAGTAGTGGCTCATGCCTGTAATCTTAGCATGTAAGAGGCTGAGACGGGAGACCAGCTGGGCCTAGAGAGTGAGACTATGTCTCAAAGAACCAAACCAAACCTAACCAAACCAACCAAAGTTAAAAGCCCCCTTTAAATCTTTCTAAAATGTATAGCTTTAAAGTACTCTTAAGAAATCAAACATGCCAGGTGTGGTGGCGCACACCTTTAATCCCAGCACTTGGGAGGTAGAGGCAGTGGATCTTTGTGAGTTTGAGGCCAGCCTGGTCTACATAGTCAGCTCCAGGCCAGCCAGGGATATGTATCAAGACCCTGTGTCAAAAAACATAAAAAAAAAAAAAACAAAAAACAACCCAGCAACAAAAAGTATCTAAGGGATCTGTAAAGTTGACTCAGTGGTTAAGGTACTTGCTGTTCTTCCAGAAGACTGGGGTTTAGTTCCCTAAAACCATGTCAGATGGCTCACAACATGCCCCACCCCCAATCCTAACTCCTGAGGATCCTGTGAAGAATAGGATCTACCTCTAGGCGGGCACATGTCCTTGCCTCCTCCCTTAATGGTTAATCCACTGGAGCGGGTCAGGGGTCTAGAGGGTGGTTTGGCCAGGTCTGCCCATCTTTCTGGGGCCTGACTCAGAAAAGCATATTGATTTCTTTTTCTTCCTTTCTGCCTTCTTTCAGATGCTGGCCAAAACCTAATGATGCTTTAAACTCTCCAGCTGAGACTCTGGGCTTCCTTACTCTTTTTCTGAGCTCCCCTCCGAGCTGTGTGGATGCCTGCTGCCAGGTGGCTGACTTCCCTGCCTCTTATCCCAAGCAGCACGGCTGTGGTTCCTTCTCTTCTCCAGTCTCCTTCCTTAAAGGCAGCCTTGGGAGTTACACCTTGCTGGCCCTGGGTTTTCCTCCTAAACACTAACAAATGGTCCCCAAGCTTCTCTCAAGTCTGCGCTCTGTCCTTGAGCTTCCGTTTTCATGTTCTTAAATTATTTGACCAATGAACCCCCAGAGAGGGTTCTGATTTCCCAGCTATCATACGATGGCTCTACTGGGACTCCCTGAGACTCCTGGTAACGTTTCTTTCCTTCCTCTTAATTCTTTAATTGGCAGAGAAAATGGACTCGTGCCCACCCTCCTAGACAACATCCATCTGACTTCTTCAGGCATCTTTGGGCATCTGCATACCATGCACATATACATAAATAAAAATTTAAAGTCTTAGAAAAACAGACAAGAAAACATATTTAAAGATGGCTTGTCTGATTTTACCGAAATGCTTGCTGCACAAACCCGATGACCTGAACTGATTCCACAACCCATGGGAAAGTGCTAGGCTCATGCTGAGGTGTGATGGCATGAGCCTTTAACCCTAGCAAGAAATTTCAGATTTGAAATAAAACATTTAATGGACACAAGCTGTTACGGGCTGAATGATCTCTTCCTCTTCTGATGAATACTGAAAACTTACCCCCAGTTTGCTGGCCCAGAAGCTGAGGAAATAGGTTTTGTTTTTTGAGAGCCAAAGAGATTGGTATCAGCGTCTCAACTTTAAGCTTCTTTTTCAAATATTTGCTACTCAGGGCCGGAGAGATGGTTCAGTGGTTAAGAGCATTGGCAGCTCTAGCAGAGGACCTGAGTTTGGTTTCTAACCACTCACGTAGTGGCTCACAACCATCTGTAAGCCAATGTTTCCTTCTGGCCTGGCCTCTGGAGGCTCCAAGCACACATGTGGTATATATATACAGATAAAACATTCATACCTCTAAAATAAAACATGAATATTTTAAAATTATATTAGCAAGGTATGGTGGCACATGCTTTTAATCCCAGCACTTCAGAGGTAGGGGAAGGTGGATTTCTGTAAGTTAGAGGTCAGCGTGAAGCTGTTCCAGAATAGCCAGAGCTACATAGTGAGACCTTGTCTCAAAAAACCCAATATGCATGTGTGTATATATATGCACATATATTTCTCTACCATCTTGCCTCCTGCCTTTGGTTTTCACATTATAGCCTAGACAGGCCTGAAACACACTGCGGGGCAGGCTGACCTCAAACTCCCAGCATTCTTCATGCCTTTTCCTCCCAGTGCTGGAATCAAGTTTTTACCACTGCGCCTAGTTGTATCTGCTGCTCCTCACTTGGTGAGTCACCATCTGAGGGATCTTTCTATTGTCTAGGAAGAAGTACTTCCACGGTGAGTTAGGAAGAGATTATTATAAACTCATTACTTGGAAAAAAGAAACAACCTTGGATTTAAAATGAAAACATAAGAGTTTAAACTTGGTCGGGCAGTGGTGGTGCATGCCTTTAATCCTAGCTCTCAGGAGACAGAGACAGGCAGATCTCTGTGAGTTCGAGGCCAGCCTGGTCTACAGAGGGAGTTCCAGAACAGGCTCTAAAGCTACAGAGAAACCCTGTCTCCAAAAACCAAACCAAACCAAACACGCAAATAAAAACAAACAAATAAACAAACAAAAACCCCTGACTGTGGGGCAGTCAAGATGGCTCAGTGGGTAAAGTTGCTTGAAACCAAGCTTGATGACCTGACTTCAGTCCCCAGGACCTCATGGCAGAAAGAAAGACCTGACTCCTGCAAGTTGTCCTGTGGCCTCAACATAGATGCTGTGTACATGCATGTGCACATGCGAGTATGTGTACGTGCACACACACACACACACACCCCACATTAGTGTGTTTATCAGATCAGTGATTTGATAGTGATATTTATCAATTTGATGATATTTATTGTTTATTTACCTCTTCTAGGTCATAACTTGCTGATCCATAAAATGAAGGCAATAAAAGAAAAATGTTATCCAGTGTTTTTATGCCCAGGAGACTTGTTTATTCTCTAATGAGAGAGTGTTAAGCTTTTTTGTATATGTAGAATAATCTTGTGAAATATTATTATTCCAATTTGATAGGTGAAAAAAAGGAGGGTTACTTAAGGATCTGGGATCAACCTCAAGTCTTAAGGTCTAAAGCAGAATTTCTAAGGGTCCTGATTGCCAAAGTCTGTAATTCATGTGCCATACCGGGAACACCAAGGCTGCATGGCTTCATCTAGGTAGACAGTGAAAACTCTAGGTCCATCAGTGGTTACTGGATGACCAGGGAAGAATCACCCAGCCAGCAGAGATGTAGCTGGAGGGGAGCCCAAGTGCATAGCAGTGTCTTCTGGGTCCCACTGGTATTTGGGCACTGGTAGACATTGAAATTGTAGACCTTATTGGTCTGGAATATGCCTCAAACTTGGGGGCATGTACTCCTAGTCTTGTGGAAATAAATGCTCTAAATAAATTAAGTTATATTCAAGGAATATCTTTTAATGCCACTGATACATGGTTTCTCAATGTGGATGAGAAGGATAATGTTGAGCCACTCCAAGCCTAGCATCCTCTCGGTCTCCAATGGCTTGCTTGTACCTTGAGGGTGCACCTTCTCATTATCCCTCATTCACCCAGCAAGCCTGTATTGAGTGCTGTCTATGAGCCAGCACAGTGCTGTGTACGGGAACACAAACATCGGGAGGACTGACCGAAGCATGCCTGGGGCTCAGGGAATGCAGACAATACGGGATACAATCTTGTGTTTTCCACAGCATTAACCAAACACTTTGTCATCTCTTATCTTGGCTGAACCATGTCATAGATAAGGCAAGTGAGAGTCAGGAGGCAAGTGGCTTGTCAGCCTTGCGGGAACTTTGTTTCTGGCTTTTGATCTCCAGTTCAGGAGCTATGGAGAATTGAGGGCTCCTTGCTAGCCTTAGCTGTGGTTCCTGACCTCAGGCTCTCAGAACTGCGTGGGTCTTCAGGGCAGTGCTAACTCTGGTTGGGCCTTGTGGGCTTTAGGTCCTGGGAAAGGTGAGAAGGGAGAGTCCTGAATGTTCTTTCTGCCTCGATGCTCACCTCTCTCCCTCTGGTGCTGTTGGCCAGGTCATCTGGCTCTTTTGACCTCAGGGCATTCTCTGGCCACAATGTCTTTACTGAGTGCTTCAGGCTGTAAATGTCCCCTGGGAGAGTGGCTCTCTACCATTATCTTCTAGTGGGTTTTGGTGGCTAAGTCCTCCAGCTTCTCTCTCTTCTGTGGGATAGCTACACTGCTTCCAGAGTTCCTCAGTAGAGCCAAGCTCTGGTTACCCATGGCTCTGACTTGAGTCTGCTCTTCACTATTAGGATTTCCTGGGCTGATTCCCAAATATATATAACTACCATTGCATTCTTCATATGAAAGTGACCAGACCCTCTCTACCTAATGAGTTTTTTCCTGATCCAGACACTGTGTAGAGGAAAGCTGTAGAAGAAAGGAGTATGGGGCCTGTGTAATGGTCTGCTCTGTCCCTTTAAGAGACAAGCCACGCCCACTCCCTCTTCTGTCTGCCAAGGCAAGCTGATCTTCAGCTTCTAGCCTGAGTCCTTTCCTTTCT
>PVIU01028807.1:0-18444 GCA_004026605.1 Ondatra zibethicus
GGGGGTGGGGATAGAGGTGGGGATAGGAGGGTGTGGGTGGGGGAGAGGGGGAAGGAGAAGGGAGAAGGGAAGGACTGGGGAGAGCTTGGGATAGTGGGAGGTTGGAGATGGAGGAAAGGTGAATATTGGAGAAGGGAATAAGATATCTACATTATTGGAGTCATTTTAGGACTGGCAAGATACTTGGCTCTAGAGGAGTTCCAAGGTGTCCACAGAGATGTCCCCAGCTAGGTCCTTGGGCAGCAGAGGAGAGGGTGCCAGAACTAACATTGTCGGCATAGTCACACTGATGAATATTTTGATCACATCCATAGAAATTTCGTCCGATGGATAGAGATATAGACAGAGACCCACATTCACACCAGAGCAATGGATTGAGCTCCCAAGATCCAGTTGAAGAACAGAAGGTGGGTGAAGATGAGCAAGGAAGTTAGGACCCTGAGGGGCTGGACCACCCACTGAGACAGTGTGCCTGATCTAATAGGAGCTCACCAAATCCAACTGGACCGGGACTGAATGAGCATATGTTCAAACTGAACTCTCTAAATGTGGCTGCCAATGAGGGCAGAATGAGAAGCCATCAACAATGACACTAAGACCTATCTCCTCTGCATGTTTTATCTTTTTGGGAACCTAGTCGATTTGGATGCACACCTTCCTAGGCCAGGATGGAGGGGGGAGGGCCTTGGACTTCCCACAGGGCTGGGCACCATGCCCTCTTTTATGGAAGCAGCGGGAGGGAGGGGGAGCGGGAGGGGACTGCGAGAAGGGGAGGAAAGGTAAATTTTTTGTTGTTGTTTTGTTTGAATGGAAAAAAATAAAAGAATATGGGGAAAAAAATTTTCCCACAGCATCTGTTCTGTTCCTCCTGATTTTTGCAGCCTTCATACTCTGATGATTTATTTGTCAATGCTTTATTAAAGGATCTGGTATTTTATACAGTGCTTTGACCAAGGTTGTTTCGATTATATTTTTCTTGACTATACTGAAAAACTAAAATTAAAAAAGATATAACTCAAAAAAAGTAATAATAATAATCCACCGTGATCAATATGGCTTTGTCCCAGAGATGCAGGGATGATTGATATGAAAGTCTATCAACATAATCCACCATATAAATAAAATGAAAGAAAAAATATAATCATCTCATCAGATCCTGCAAAAGCATTCCACAAAATCCATCACCCCTCAGGTTAAAGTCCTGGGGAGAGGAGGGATACAAAGAAAATATCAAAACATAATAAAAAGCAGTATAAAGCGAGTCAACAGCCAACATTACACTAAATGGGGAGAAACTCAAAGCAATTCCACTAAAATCAGGAATAATTAAGGCTATCCACCCTCTCTATACCTATCCAACATAGTTCTCGAAGTTCTAGATAGAGCATTATGCAACAGAAGAGACCAAATAGATAGAAATTGGAAAAAAAGTAAAACTTTCACTACTTGAAGATGATATGATAGTATACATAAGTGACCCCAAAAATTCTATGAGGGAACTCCTACAACTGATTAACAGTTTCAGTAATGTGCCTAGATGCAAGATCAACTAAAAAAAATCAAAATCCCTCCTATATACAAGTGATGAAGAGGATGAGAAAGAAATCAGAGAAACGTCACCATTTATAACAGCCCCCCCAAAACATAAAATACTTTGGGAATAAAGCTAACCAAAGAAGTGAAAGACCTGTACAACAAGAGCTTTTAGTTTTTGGAGAAAGAAATTGAGGAAGACATCAGAAAATGGAAAGATCTTGGATAGATAGGATCAACACAGTAAAAGTGGCAATCCAAACAAAAGCAATCTACAGATCAAAGCAATTGCCATCAAATTCCCAGCACAATTGTCCACAGATCCCAAAAGAACAATATTCAACTTCATATGAAAAAAAAACACAGAATAGCCAAAATAATCCTTTACAGTAAAGTAACTTCTGGAGGCATCACCATCCCTGACTTCAAGCACTACTATAGAGATACAGTAATGAAAACAGCTTGGTACTGGCATAAAAACAGACAAGTGGATCAATATTCATATCAAAGACCCTGATATTAATCAATACACCTATGAACCCCTTATTTTTGACAAAGAAGATGAAATTATACAATGGAAATAGAAAACATCTTCAACAAATGGTGCTGGCATAACTGGATGCCAACATGTAGAAGAATTCAAATAGATTCGTATCAATCCCCATGTACAAAACTTAAGTCCAAATGGATTAAAGACATCAACATAAATCAAGCCACACTGTATGTCATGGGAAAAAAACTGGAAAGTAGCCTTGAAGACAGGAGCAAGGTCACTACTTCCTAAATATAACACCAGTATCATAGACACTGAGAGCAACAATTAATGAATGGAACCTCCTGAAACTGAGAAGCTCCTGTACAGCAAATGACACAGTGACTATGACAAAACTGCAGACTACTGAATGGAATAAGATCTTCACTTACCCCACATCACACAGAGGATTGATCTCCATCATATATAAAGAACTCAAGAAACTAGACATCAAATTACCAAATACTCCAATCAAAGAATGGGATACAGATCTAAATAGAGAATTCTAAACAGAAGAATTGCAAATGACCAAAAGACACTTAAGGAACTGTGCAAGAGCCTTAGCCACTAAGGAAATACAAGTCAAAATGACTCTGAGATACAGTCTTAAACCAGTCAGAATGGCTATGATACAAAACACCATTGGTAGCTTAGACTGGAGAGGATTTGGAGTAAGGGTAATACTCCTCCATTGCTGGTGAGAGTGCAAACTTGTACAGCCACTTTGGAAATCAGTGTGGCAGTTTCTTTGAAAATTGGTAATCAATCTATCTTGGCACCTAGCAATACCACTCTTGGACATATAACCGAAAGATGCACACTTATACCACAAGGACCTTTGCTCAACTGTGTTCATAGAGGTATTATTCATAATAACCAGAACCTGGAAACAACTTAGATGCCCCTCAACTGGCGAAAGAATAAAGAAAACATGGTACATTTGCACAGTGGTGTACTATTCAGTGGGAAAACACAATGACGTCTTGGAACTTGCATGCAAATAAATGGAACTAGAAAAATCAATCCTGAGTGAAATAACCCAGCCACAACCCAAGTAGACAAACATGGTATATACTTACACATAATTGACATAAAGCAAAGGATAACCAGCCTATAATCCATGATCCCAGAGAATCTAGGTAATAAGGAACATACATGGATCCTTCTGGGAAAAGAAAACAGATGAAACCTCCTGAGAAAAGTGAGAGGGGGTGGAAGTGAAGGTGGAAGGGGAGGGGAAGGGAAGAAGAGGAGGGAGGATGGGAACATGAGGGAAGGAGATGCTCAAGAAGTGGGAAAGACAGTGAGGAAGAAAAAAAGATATCTTGATTGAGGGCACCATTAAAGGGCTATCTAGAAACAGGGCACCCAGGGAAATTCTCAGGAATCTACAAGGATGAACCCAGCTGAGAATCTAAGCATTAGTGGAGAGGACGCCTAAACTGGACTTCCCCTGTAATCAGATTGATGACTGCTTTAATTGTCATCATAGAACCTTCAACCAGCAACTGATGGAAGCGGATACAGAGATCTACAACAGAGCACTGGGCTGAGCTACCAGAGACCAGTGCAAGAGAGGGAGGAGTGATAGTATGAGCAAAAAGGTCAAAACCATGGTGGTGATACCCACAGAAACAGCTGACCTGAGCTAGTGAGAGCTCACTGACTCTGGAGTGATAGGGGGAAAACCTGCATAGTACCAAACAGGACCAGCCAAATGTGGAAGACTGTTATGAGGCTTGGATAGTCTGTGGGGCCACTGGCAGTGGGACCAGGATTTATCCCTAGTGTTTGAACTGGCATCTGAGAGCACCTTCTTTTGGGAGGAGTACTATGCGCAGCCTAGATATAGTGGGGGTGGTGGGAGAAACACCTTGGTCTTGCCTTGAAGTGAAGTGTCAGACTTTGTTCACTTCCCATGGGAAGCCTTACCCTTTCTGAGGAGTGAATGGTTACATGGAAGCTGGGAAAGGTAGAGGGAGCAGGAAGAGGAATAGCTATGTAGAATGAGAAAAGATTGTACTAACAAAATTCTTAATAAGAAAAAAGAAAAAGAGAAATGGAATCAAAGTATGGTGACCTCAGAGCAACATCCCTTTCAGCAGAGTTTCCAATCTATGAAAGGAAAGCTTAGAGCCAGGTATGGTGGTGCACATCTTTAATCCCAGCACTATGGAGGCAGATGCAGGAGAACCTCTGAGTTTGAGGCCAGTCTGCTCTCCAGTTTCTCCACTCTCATCCAAGTACTGGCCAGGCTTGCGCCGATGGCCTGGTCACAGGAACCTCCCTCCATCCCTAAAGCAAACACCTAGTCCCTCTCAGTCATCTTACTATCTCAATAGCCACACATGAAGAAATCCCTTTATTGCTTCTCTATTGGCCCCTGAGTTTATCCACTAACCAACAGTAGGAAATCAGGACTTGGCCTATACCCACAACCACTAAGGACATAGCACTCTGGGAACTCTTCACAAACACAGGGACAAGACCTTATGGATGCTTAGCTGCAGTCTACAGGCCTATCTGCCTTTGGGGTGGCATGATCATATCTGCTGTCTCAGGGCTGATTTACTGAGTTTCAGAGGACCTGCCTCACACTGTCAATGTTTGGTAAGTTCTCTGGTCAAAAACAAAAACATCTTTTTCCTGCAGTGTGTGGGCCCTGTGACTCAGGAAGCCTGCACTAATCTGAGCATCAAAGCCTTCAGTCATTTTTCCCAGGCAAAACACCCTGGATGAAGAACCCTGGTTCCATTGTCTCTGTGGAGGGTCCCCTGGCCATGTATCTCCCACCCAAAATCTCAGGGAGGTGGCTTGACTGTTCCATGCCCAGTTTCTCATCCATAAATGGTGAGGTTGAACTATTATTATCCATGGCATTCTCATTCTGCAGCCACTAGAGTCTAGTCTGCTACTTAGACATAGAGGAATTAGATGATGTGAGAAACAGTATAACAAACTTAGTTGCTCTTCACACTCAGTATTCCTATTCATGGGTTCCTTGTCTAACAATGATTGGAAATAGAAACAGCCAATATGCCGGCTGCATACACACATCTGCTTCTAGCCACCACATAACAGGGGTCAGGTGGAGTTGTGATATGATGATGGGCACGTGAGGGTGAGACAAACACTGAAGTCATGGTGTTCATAACATTGTAATAAATACTGCTAAGGTGACTTCCTATCCTTGTTTCCTCAGCCCCTTGGGGTTTGCATGACACATCTCAAACCTGTAAGGTCCATGGAGCCAGAAAAGAGGGCAATCAGCAAGTACCTCTTCCTGCAGCAAAACTTCTACCCTGGGCTTAGCTTGGTGACACACAGCCTCCTCATGGTCAGGTGGTAGTGGATGTCATTCCAGAGTCGTACCAGCTCCTGCCTGCCTCCTGGTGCCTGGCACCCCTGTAGGAAAAGCCTGATGAAACCCTGTCAACCTTTCACACTGGAGTTAGTGGGAATTGGCCGTGTGCACCAACCATCCGAACCTATGGGAAAGGGAATCATTGGGATCTAAAACCACTGGTTCAGAAATCACCAATTTCAACCAAACATACATTCCCTTCCATCCCAGCAGGTCGTGGGGGAAGGTGTGTCCCTGGGCCAGCCAGTAACCAAACAGGCCTGACAGACCTCTCATGCCAGTTGTGAATAAATCAGTGGCCTATTTCCTAATCTTAAACCGTTAAGCCCTCCAAGAACTAAGTGAGCCCATCCTGCACTCAACCACACAAATACAGAGAAGAAGGTATGATGGCTTTACTATGCCTTGTTCTCCTTATCTTGCTCTGGGCAAGCACTCCCTCCAAGAGTGTAGAATCCCACTCCAGGGTTTCTAATCACCAAGGCCATTAACTGTCACTCCATAGTCACCTCAGCTGAACCATGTACTCCCTGTCTATTCACTGCATTCTTCCTGAATAATTTTGTGTTATCATATTGACATAGGCTGGCCTGCAACTGCCCATTGTCTTTCCTCAGCCTCCCTAGTGCTGACATTACAACTGTGCACTTCTATGTTAATCTTCTGGTCAGGTGTCAATAGCAACTATATCTTGGTACCTGTGGTGTGACAGTATCCTCCCAGATTAAAACATTCCATCCTGCATGGGAGCTCATTAAGAATGACAGTCAACAACTACTAAAAATAGCTTCAAAGACTCCCTGAAACTGACCAGATTCACTGTGGCCCACCCTGTCAGAGTAAGCAGAGCCCAAGGACAAAAAAGATGCTGTGATGTGGTAGAACCCAGATGCAAAGTACACTATTAGCTAAGCTAAGCTGCAAAAAAAGACTATGACCAGACCAACTGCCTAAAAAAGGAGAATGCAGCCAACCTTCCTGGAAGAAGTTTAGACCAACAAAGGCACCAGGAAAGGAAACCCTCTAACTGGCTGAGTTGCTGCTGGGGTGGACCTTGATGATGCAGCTGTCTTTGAGTCATTTCCGCTCCTGTAAGTAACCCTTCACCCATATTCCTGTAATCAACCCCAGTAAAATTCTTTGGTTCACCAAGCTGGATACCATGTAGTATCCATACTTTGGTCTGTCACAGGTTCCCATTCTGGGGTGAGTAGATGAGTGTGTTTCATCTCCCTAGGGGAAAAAAAAAACTTTTGTCAAACAACATAATAGGAGCCCTAACATAGACATGACTGTACCAAAGAATAGTTGGGGAGGAGTGAGTTCATGGACCTCTTGTGCATGCAAGCCATGCAACTGAGGCTGCAAAGCCTGAGGGGCGAGCATCCACAAAGGAATTTTCAGTACTGTCGTCCATTGCTGCCTTGTGGATGTAGTATTTGAGCTCTGAAACCAGTGGCATAGTTACTGCTTTGGGTAATGAGACATGCAAACTAAGGTTGACTCATCAGGATCAGGAGTATCTGTGGGAGGAATCCCAAGATGGTATTCTTGCATGTGTGGCATGAGGTGGCATGCCTAATTAAAGATCTGGCTCTACCACATGAATACTGAAAACAGTTTAAGGTTTTGGTGGGGAACAATTCTGCATCCTGTAAATTATGTTTTAAATAAATGCTGATTGGCCAGTAGCCAGGCAGGAAGTATAGGCAGGACAACCAGACAGGAAGTAGAGGCAGGGCAATGAGAACAGGAGTATTCTGGGAAGAAGGAAGCTCTTCCTCCAGTCCTGTCCAGACACCAAAGAAGCAGGATGTAACCTGCCCTGCTGAAAAAGGTACTGAGACATGTTGTAGTAAGAGGAGCAGGCCGTGTTCCCGCTGCCCAGCTACCTTAACCCCCGAAATAATTACACAGAAACTGTATTCAGTTAAACACTGCCTGGCCCATTAGTTCTAACCTCTTATTGGCTAACACTTAAATCTTGATTCAACCCATTTCTAATAATCTGTATGTTATTAGAAATGACCAACCACGAGGTCATTGCTTATCAGGAAAGATTCAGCATGTCTGACCTGGCAGCTTCATGGCAGCTCTTTCTACCTGCCTTCCTCTTCCCAGATTTCTGTTCTGTCTTCCCCACCTATCTAAGTTTTGCCCTATCAAAAGGCCAAGGCAGTTTCTTTATTCAACCAATGAAAGCCACACAAATATAGAAGGACCTCCTACACCACCATGTGGCTAACATAAACTAGAATAATGGGCTAATATCAGTTATAAGAGCTAATATGAAGCCTGAGCTAATGGGCCAATCAGTTTATAACTTATGGAGACCTCTGTGTAATTTTCTTTGGGGCTTACTTGGTGCGGGAACCAGGCAGGACAGAAACCCCAACAAGCAGGCCCTTATGTTACAAGGTTTAGAGGAAATTTTGCAGCTTTGTTATTAGCACACAAGAGTGGAGCTGGTAGCAAGCAGCAGAGGTTGCCTGACCATTGTTGTGTGTAACAGAAATGCAACAAAAGCTGAGATGGTAGACAAGCAGGAACTTGTTTGTGTAAAGGGGTAATTGCAACAAGAAAGGGAGATGCAGATAGCCTCCCCAATTATAGCTGCTGATTTGGCAACTAAATTAGACAACCAGATGAAAGACAGATGGTAAAAGCAATAGAAGATACTCCTCCAAGCTTACCTTTAGTATAAAAGAGGGAGAAACTGTAATCCAGCATGCAGATGGGGACATTAACCATGGTCCAATGCAAGAAACAAGTGTATTCAGGAAACACTCAACACTTGTATTGCTGAATGAGGGGTAACTTTCAAATAAGCAGTGGAACACCCCTTGTCACCCTGGCTTCTGAGACCATGGGACATGGGAGTGGATGGGATCAGTCTGAAGCAGGAAAGCTAAGTAACTAGCTACCCCACCCCACCCCGCTGAAGGAAAAGGCTGCATAACATGAGGCCTTATGGGAGAAACCCATCTCTGATGGATGGACATGACAAAGCCATTAGAAACACTTGGTTATCTCCCTCTGAAATCCCCACAACTAACAGTGGATGGAGAACCATAAAGAAGGGGCAGATACCATTGAGGGAACCAGAAATAAAAAGAGCCATGTTTGAAGCTCAATTCATGGAACCTGACAGGACCATGTACACAGAGGAGATAAAGAAAATGCAGGCACAGCAGGGACCTCGAGGCCGCAGGTATGGAGATTTAGTCGCAAGGTGTGTCTGTAAAGTGAAAGAGCAACCTGGAAGAGATAAGAAAGTGGAAGAGCAGAGGAAGTGGTAAATCCGGGTTCCTGGAGACAAATATGGAAGGACTTTGAGGAGAACTGGAGATCCTACAGAAAGAATTTAGAAAAACCCAAATTGTGTGCAATGTGGCCTCTGGAAGTCTTTAAAGCCCAAGATGCAGTTCAAAGAAGGCACCCCTGATCGACCAGTACAGGTGAAGATGATCAAGCCTATCCCAGAGGTGGACAGTTATATTCCAGACTAGGGAGTGTAAATTTCCTTCAGAGAAAAGGTGATGTGAATGGTGGGGATAGTTGGCACAGTCGGGAACTGTGTGTTTATGCCCATATCACACTGTTAGTACCAGCCTTAACTCATAACCATTGGTGAAGCTCCTCAGAAGTTACTGTTAACTGTGGCATGGGCGCCCATTTCTTATCCTTAGGTCGACAGCTATAGTCACCTCTTACAGGGCTAAGGAATCATTGCAGAAGGGGGGAGGAAAGAATGCAAGAGCCAGAGCAAGGGGTGGAGGGTTGTGTAACAGTTGCCTCCCAGATTGAAACATTCCATCGTGCAGGGGAGATCCTTAAACAGGGAGATATACAGCTAAACAAAGGAGCTTCAAGAATTCCCTATGCCCCTCCCTGCCAGATTAAATAAGGCCTAACTGCAAAGAAGACTCAGACAAGTAAACACTCACACAAGACCTTGAGACAAGAACAGCTTCCTGCATGAAATTAAGACCAAGTTGGACTTTGCTGTTATCTGTGATTTGGTCTATTGTGGGTTCCCTGTCTGTGGTGATTAACAAGTGTGTTTATTCTCCCCAAGAAAGGCTCTGTCACACTACAACATTGTGAAAGACCCCAACCCTAAAAATTAAAGTCACCCATATAGGAAGGCACTAGGAAAATACAGAATGTGATAAACAAGTTTTGTCCATTACGTGAACCCTAGTTAGTTCCCTTATCTCCCACCCACCAGGAAACCAACAAGTTGCCAAAACAGGTTGCAGCTGGAGCACTCAGTTAAGAAAAACATGTTTCCTATAGACTTGTGTTTTTCTTAGAATAGGCGGGACTATGTTAATTTTGCCCTTGTTGTAACCTTGGTTCAATAGTCTAGACCAATCCTGGATGTACTCATACCCCATATGATAATTCATGTTAAACTTGTGGTTTTTGCCTATAAAACCTTGCTTGCTATGATGTTTGGGGTGCTCAGTCTCCCAAGGGCTGTAGCACCCGGTTGTACAATCAAGGAATAAAACCTCTTGCTTGTTGCATCTGACGGTCTGGTTATTGAGTCTGGGGGTACTCCATTGAAGACCTCCGCCACAAGGGTCTTTCATTTGGAGGGGGCACCCAGACATGGAGACCCCCGACTCAATTCCAGAACTTCTCAGGAGGTAAGTCTGGCCAGCATCTGTCTGTTCCATATGGTTTCTGTATAGGAGTCACGAGGGGGTTGACGAACCGAGACCTCTCTGACTCTTAATCCTGGAGGCCGCTCCGAGGATTGTTTGGGTGAAGGGGGGCGAGCAGGCCATCCTCCTTCCCGGAGAATGGGGATTTTCTTCCCTGCCTCCGCCTGAATCATTGCTTTCAGTTTTACGCCGATTCCGTGCTGTATGGCTCCTGGCCTGTGCTGTCTGTCTGTCATTTGTCCTGTGTTGTCTGTCTGTCATTTGTCCTGTGTTGTCTGTCTGTCATTTGTCCTGTGTTGTCTGTCTGTCATTTCTTCTGTGTCATATTTTGTTTTCTGAGGCCCCAAAATGGGACAAACAATAACCACACCCTTAAGTTTGACTCTAGATCATTGGAAAGAAATTCAGGACTGAGCCAGCAATCAGTCAGTCCAAGTCACAAAGAAGAAATGGAAAATTTTCTGCAGTTCCAAATGGCCAACCTTTAACGTGGGATGGTCACGGGACGAGACTTTTAACATTGATACTATCTTTCAGGTTAAGGAAAAAGTCTTCGACAAAGGACCACATGGGCACCCCGACCACGTGCCTTACATTGTGACCTGGGAGAGTCTGGCTTACCATCTGCTGCCCTGGGTTGCACCATTTGTCACCAAGAATACTCTACCTCGGCCTCTTTCCCCCGCCCCCACGGCGCCTCTGCCACCAACCCTCACCCCTCAGACTTGCTCCTCTTTATACCCCATTTTAGAAAAAGGGAATCCTAAGCCAAAGCCAGTGCTGCCAGGGAATGAGGAAGTCCTTATTGATCTCCTTTCAGAAGATCCCCTGCCTTACCAGTTGCACCAATACCAGCCAGCACCTGCAGCGGAGGCAGCAGCTATGCCTCTTCCTGCTGCCAGACGGCCACCATTCCCAGATAGTACCTCCCCCCAAGAGGGGACAAGCAAACTTCCAGTTGCTTCTCGCTTGAGAGGGAGGTGGGAGGAGGGGGGAAATGGGAGCCAGGCTATTCCCTTGAGGGCTACAGGTGGGCCAGGGGAACAAATCTTCCAATACTGGCCATTCTCAGCCTCAAATCTCTACAATTGGAAGACTCATAACCCCCCATTTTCCAAAGATCTGGTGGCACTCACCAGGCTCATTGAATCTATTCTCCTAACTCATCAGCCCACTTGGGATGATTATCAGCAACTTTTGCAGGCCCTACTAACATCAGAGGAGAGACAAAGAGTCGTCTTAGAGACCAGGAAAAATGTTCCTGGTGACAACATGGCCCCGACTCAACTGCCGAATGAGATTGATGTGGCATTTCCTCTCACCCAACCAAACTGGGATCACCACACCCCAGCCGATAGGGAGCGACTCCATCTCTATTGCCAAATTCTCCTTGTGGGCCTCAGAGCTGTGGGGAGATGCCCAACCAATTTGGCTCAGGTAAGAGCAGTCACTCACAGTCCTGAGGAGACCCCGGCCACCTTGTTAGAGCACTTGATGGAAGCCTACCGTATGTATACCCCCTTTGATCCTAACAGTCTGGACCATAAGGGAAATGTGTCTATGGCTTTCATAGGACAATCGGCACCAGATACTAGAAACAAGTCACAGAGACTTGAAGGGTTACAAGACTATTCATTACAGGATTTGATGAAAGAAGCAGAGAAGATATATAATAAGAGAGAAACCCCAGAAGAAAGAGAGGAAAGGATTAGACAGTCACAAGAGGAAAGAGAAGACAGGATCAGAAAAGAGCAAGGAGAGAAAGAAAGAAAAAAAGCGGTGTAGGAACTAAGTAAAATCTTGGCCACCGTAGTACAGCCTAGACCAGGTTCAGGGAGACAAGATAGACCAGGAGATAATTCACGACCCAGAGTAGACCAGGACCAATGTGCTTACTGTAAAGAGAAAGGACATTGGGTGAAAGATTGCCCGAAGCACCCTCGGGGACCTAGGTGGGATCAGAAGCCGAGGATCCTGGCCTTGGAAGAAGACTAGAGGAGTCAGGGCCAGGAGCCACCCCTGAGCCCTGGGCAACCTAACAGATAGGAGGGCACCCTGTCACCTTTTTGGTAGATATGGGAGCTCAGCACTCTGTCCTCACTGAAACCAATGGCCCACTGAGCGGGAAAACTATCTGGGTACTATCTGGAGGGAAACTCTACAAATGGACAACCGAAAGAAAAGTGCACTTGGCCTCAGGTACCATCACCCATTCGTTCCTTCATGTTCCTGATTGCCCGTACCCACTCCTTGGAAGAGACCTCCTCACTAAAGTAGGAACCCAAATTCAATTTCATAGACAAGGGACTTCCATCTCGGGGCCTACAGGACAACCCCTCCAAATATTAACTCTGAGGTTAGAGGACCAACATAGACTGTTTTCAGAAGAGGAAGCCTCTCTTGGAATACACCCCATCTGGCTTAAAGACTATCCTCAGGCTCTTTGTTCTACAGGACACTGCACCTCTACCCCCACCCCCACCCCCCAACCCACCTCCTTCAAGATAGCCCTTTCCTCGGTGGTGGGGCTTTGGTACCCCAGCTCTCCCTCTTCCTGTGCTGAGATCGGAGGCGGCTCACACTAGTAGGGCTGTGCCCCGTGGAGGTAAGATGCCCCCCGGCCTCTTTGTTCTACAGGACACTGGAACTCTACCCCCCCACACCTCCTCCCTCAAGATAGCCCTTTCCTCGGGGGGGGGGGCTTTGGTACCCCAGCACTCTCTATTCCTGCACTGAGATCGGAGGCGGCTCAGACTGGTATGGTTGTGCAAGCCTGGTGGTAAGGTACCTGAAGGCCTCTTTGATCAACAAGATCCTGCACCCCACCCCTGCAAGATTGCTCTTTCCTCTGTGAGGCATTGGAACCCCAGGAATCTCTCGCCCTGTGCCGAGATAGGAGGTACAGAAGGATCGGAGGTCCAGACGGGACTTCCTCTTCCTGCACTGAGATCAGCTATCCAGAGGGGTGAGTGTGTACAAGTCGTCCTGGGAGGTCCCAACCCACTGAGACTCCCCTGACTGAAATCAGAGGAACAGATGGGTAGGCGTCAATCCAAGAATTCCTCCAACAATCTGAAAAGCAACATGATAACACAAGAAACCAATGAGTACTCAACAGGAGAACCTGAGCAACCTAACCCAGAAGAAGTAGAAGAAATCGACTTTAAACGTAACTTTATGAAAATGATAGAGATCTTTAAAGAAGAGGTGAAAAACGCCTTCGAAGAAAGGGATGAGAAAACTAACAAAAAGTTAGAAGAAATGAATAAATTCCTCAAAGATACCCTAGAACCATGAAAAAGCAATCAAATAGGTAAGGGAAACAGTTCAAGACATAAAAACTGAAAAGGACACAAGGAAGAAAACACAAACGGAGGTAAGGCTGGAGATGGAAAATCTGGATAAATGACCAGGAACCACAGAGACAAGTATAACAAACAGAATACAAGAGATAGAAGAAAGTATCTCAGACGATGAAGATACGATAGAGAAAATAAACTCATTGATCAAAGAAAACAACAAATCCAACAAAATCTTAACACAAAACACTCAGGAAATCTGGGACACCATAAAAAGACCAAACCTAAGAATGATAGGGGTAGAAGAAGGAGAAGAAGCACAGCTCAAAGGCCCAGAAAATATATTCAACAAAATTATAGAAGAAAACTTTTCCAACCTAAAGATGGATATGCCTATGAGGGTACAAGAAGCATACAGAACACGAAATAGATTGGATCAAAAAAGGACATCCCCTCGCCAAATAATAATCAAAACAAAAAACATACAGAATAAAGAAAGAATACTAAGAGCTGCAAAGGAAAAAGGCCAAGTAACATATAAAGGTAAACCTATCAGAATTACACCTGACTTCTCCATGGAAACCATGAAAGCCAGAAGGTCTTGGATAGATGTGCTGCAGACACTAAGAGACCATGGATGCAAGCCCAGACTACTATACCCAGCAAAGCTTTCATTCACCATTGATGCAGAAAACAAGGTATTTCAGGATAAAAACAAATTTAAGCAATACATAGCCATAAACCCAGCCTTACAGAAAGTACTAGAAGGAAAACCACATCTAAAGGAAGCAAGCAACACCCATAATATCACACATCTAACAGCCCTCCACTAGCACAACTCAATGAAGGGAAACACACAAACTCTTCAACCCTAAAAAAATAACCGCAGTTAATAACCTCTGGTCATTAATATCACTTAATATCAATGGACTCAATTCACCTCTAAAAAGGCACAGGTTAAGAGAATGGATACGAAAACAGGATCCAACATTCTGTTGTTTACAAGAAACACACCTCAACCACAAAGTCAGACATTATCTCAGAATAAAGGGTTCGGAAAAGGTTTTTCAATCAAATGGCCCTAAGAAACAAGCGGGTGTGGCTATATTAATATCGAACAAAATCGACTTCAAACTAAAATCAATCAGAAGAGATGGAGATGGGCATTTTATACTCTGAAATGGAATAATCCATCAGGATGAAGTCTCAATCCTGAATATATATGCCCCTAATATAAAAGCATCCACATAGGTAAAGGAAACATTACTAGAACTCAAAGCACACATCAAACCCCACACACTAATAGTAGGAGATTTCAACACTCCTCTCTCACCAATGGACAGGTCAACCAGACAGAAACATAACAGAGAAATACGAGAACTAACAGATGTAATGAATCAAATGGACTTAATAGACATGTATAGAACATTCCACCCAAACAGGAAAGAATATACCTTCTTCTCAGCATCTCATGGAACCTTCTCGAAAATTGATCATATACTGGGTAACAAAGCAAACATTCAGAGATACAAACAAATTGGAGTAACCACCTGTGTCTTATCGGATGATCATGAAGTAAAGTTAGAATTTAAAAATGACTCCACACCCAGAAAGCCTACCAACTCATGGAAACTGAACAGTCAACTACTGAACCACTCCTGGGTCAAGGAAGAAATAAAGAAAGAAATTAAAGTCTGCCTTGAATTCAACAAAAATAAAAAAAAAACATACCCCAACCTATGGGACACTATGAAAGCAGTGCTAAGATGAAAGTTCATAGCACTGAGTGCCCACATAAAGAAAATGGAGAAAGCACACATTAGTGACTTAACAGCACACCTAAAAGCTCTGGAAAAAAAAAGAAGAAGACTTAACCAGGAGAAGTAGAAGAATGGAAATAATCAAACTGAGGGCTGAAATCAACAAAATAGAGACACAGAAAACAATCCAAAGAATCAATGAAACGAAGAGCTGGTTCCTTGAGAAAATCAACAAGATCGACAAACCCCTATCCAAACTAATCAAAAGGCAAAGAGAGAATACTCATATTAACAAGATCAGGAATGAAAAGGGGGACCTAACTACAGACACTGAGGAAATTCAGAGAGTCATTAGGTCTTACTACAAAAGCCTGTATGCCACAAAATTGGAAAATGTAAAAGAAATGGACAGTTTTTTAGATAAATACCATATGCCGAAATTAAATCAAGACCAGGTGAACAATTTAAATAGACCTATAAGTCGTGAGGAAATAGAAGCTGTCATCAAAAACCACCCAACAAAAAAAGCCCAGGACCAGATGGTTTTAATGCAGAATTCTACCAAAACTTGCAAGAAGAGCTAATACCTATACTCCTTAAGGTGTTTCACATAATAGAAAAGAAGGGTCATTGCCAAACTCTTTTTATGAAGCTACAGTTACCCTGATACCAAAACCGCACAAAGACGCAACCATGAAAGAGAATTACGGACCAATTTCACTCATGAACATCGATGCAAAAATTCTCAATAAAATACTGGCAAACTGAATCCAAGAACACATCAAAAAGATCATCCATTATGATCAAGTAGGCTTCATCCCAGAGATGCAGGCCTGGTTCAACATACGGAAATCTATCAATGTAATCCATCATATAAATAAACTGAAAGAAAAAACCATATGATAATATCATTAGATGCTGAAAAAGCATTTGAGAAAATTCAACACCCCTTTATGATAAAGGTCTTGGAGAGATTAGGGATACAAGGTTCATATCTAAATATAGTAAAAGCAATACACAGCAAGCAGACAGCTACCATCAAATTAAATGGAGAGAAACTCAAAGCGATTCCACTAAATTCAGGAACAAGACAGGGCTGTCCACTCTCCCAATATCTCTTTAATATAGTGCTTGTAGTTCTAGCAATAGCTATAAGACAGAATAAGGAGATCTTGGGGATTCGAATTGGAAAGGAAGAAGTCAAACTTTCATTATTTGCAGATGATATGATAGTGTACATAAGTGACCCCAAAAACTCTACTAAAGAACTGCTACAGCTGATAAATACCTTCAGTGATGTGGCAGGATACAAGATCAACTCAAAAAAATCAGTAGCCCTCCTATACACAAAGGGAAATCAGAGAAACATCACCTTTCACGATAGCCACAAATAGCATAAAGTATCTTGGGGTAACACTAACCAAGGATGTAAAAGATCTATTTGACAAGAACTTTAAGACCTTGAAGAAAGAAATTGAAGAGGATGCCAGAAAATGGAAGGATCTCCCATGCTCCTGGATTGGTAGGATCAATATAGTAAAAATGGCAATTCTACCAAAGGCCATCTACAGATTCAATGCAATCCCCATCAAAATCCCAACGAAGTTCTTCACAGAACTTGAGAGAACAATAACTAAGTTTATATGGAAAAACAAAAAGCCCAGGATAGCCAAAACAATCCTATACAATAAAGGAAGTGCAGGAGGCATTACTATCCCTGACTTCAAACTCTATTACAGAGTGACAGTAATAAAAACAGCTTGGTATTGGCATAAAAACAGAGACGTTGACCAATGGAATCGAATCGAAGACCCAGAAATTAATCCACAAACCTATGAACACCTCATATTTGACAAAGAAGCTAAAAGTATACAATGGAAGAATGAAAGCATCTTTAACAAATGGTGCTGGCATAACTGGATTTCAACCTGAAGGAGAATGAAAATAGATCCTTACTTATCTCCATGCACAAAACTCAAATCCAAATGGATTAAAGACCTCAGTATTAATCCGACCACACTTAACCTGATAGAAGAGAAAGTGGGAAGTAGCCTGCAAAACATGGGCACAGGAGACCACTTCCTATGTAAAACCCCAGTGGCACAGACAATAAAAGCAATAATGTATAAATGGGACCTCCTGAAACTGAGAAGCTTCTGTAAAGCAAAGGACATTGTCATTAAGACAAATGGGAGAAGATCTTCACTAACCCCACATCGGACAAAGGTCTGATCTTCATAATATACAAAGAACTGAAGAAACTAGACATTAAAATTCTAAATTACCCAATTAAAAAATGGCGTAAGGATCTGAACCGAGAATTCTCAACAGAAGAAATTCGAATGGCCAAAAGATACCTAAGGTCATGCTCAAGTTCCTTAGCGATCAGGGAAATGCAAATCAAAACAACTTTGAGATACAATCTTACACCTGTCAGAATGGCTAAAATCAAAAACACCAATGATAGCCTATGCTGGAGAAGATGTGGTCTAAGGGGAACACTCATCCATTGTTGGTGGGAATGCAAACTTGTGCAACCACTTTGGAAATCAGGGTGGAGGTTTCTCTGGAAATTGGGAATCATCCTACCTCAGGATCCAGCAATACCACTCTTTGGAATATACCCAAGTGATGCCCAGTCATACTACAAAAGCATTTGTTCAACTATGTTCATAGCAGCATTGTTTGTAATAGCCAGAACCTGGAAACAACCGAGGTGCCCCTCAATGGAAGAATGGATCAAGAAAGTGTGGAATATATACACATTAGAGTACTACGCAGCAGTAAAAAACAATGACAGCTTGAATTTTGCATGCAAATGGATGGAAATAGAAAACCCTATCCTGAGTGAGGTAACCCAAACCCAAAACGACGATTATGGTATGTATTCACTCATTAGTGGACCCTAGCCATAAAACAGAGAACACTAAGCTTATAGCTCACAAGCCCAGAGAAGCCAAATAGCAAGGCAAACCCAAAGAAAATCATATATAGATCTTCTTGGAAATTGGAAGCAAACAAGATTTCCAGGCAAAAGGTGGGAATACGGGGGTGGGGATAGAGGTGAGGGTTGGGGACAGTGGTAGGGGAGAGGGGGAAGGAGAAGGGAGAAGGGAAGGACTGGGGAGAGATTGGGGGAGTGGGAGGGCAGAGATGGAGGAAAGGTGGGTGTTGGAGAAGGGAATAAGATATCTACATTATTGGAGTCATTTTAGGACTGGCAAGATACTTGGCTCTAGAGGAGATCCCAGGTGTCCACAGGGATGTCCCCAGCTAGGTCCTT